>JAQGAW010001396.1:0-19396 GCA_034698025.1 Phthiracarus crinitus | reverse complement strand
ATAGATTTCGTATAAACTACACTGCCTGATGCTTTATTCGATGTCTTTATACTTGATAATACCTTGAAGTTTGGAAAATCATAGCTATAAAATTGCGATGACCAACATTCGACAAATAATAATAAATCAGCACTAGAATAGTTTGGATCGATTAGAATATCTTTATAATGTTTTCCAAGTGATTGAACATTCTGATAAATTATTTTGATACCAGTAGTTTCGCATGTTGATAGAAATGGATGTATGAATGATAAAGCAGCTGTGGTCCGTAATCGCGACAATTCGTTTTCAACTAATATTGCAGTTGGAGTTTCATTTGGTTGTTCAAAAGTGCCATCAATATATAAACCATCTGCTGATCGAGCTCTGCTCATTGCAACATATACTTCGGAACTAAAAATACGTTTAGACATTTTAACAGCTACGTTGTCATAACTTTGGCCTTGTGCCTTATAAATATTTATAGCCGCAGCTGCCAACAAAGGGAATTGTGTTCGACGAACGCGTACATTTTGATTTCGCATCGTTGCGATTTCGCGTGTTATTCTTTCAATAGGTGTCCAAGTTGCACCGTAATTACATCTTTTTGATAATATCAATAATTTACTTCGCGTGTTTGAACCAATATTATTATCAAAAAACTCAATCCAAACTCGTGTTGGCTTATCAAATATGCAATTAATTTTACGAATTATTCCGTTGGCACCGTTAACCAGTCCAACTTCTACATCAACGTTTACTGTTACCATATATATATAGTGCTTTCTTTAAAAATTATGGAAGCTGGCAAACCAAGTGTTTTAGTGCTGTGAAGATTTTTGACTGTATTTAATGCATAGTTTTTAATATCTAATGACACGTCTCCAATAGTTATGTCTTCAGCAATATTAATAAATTCCATGTTTTTGTTAAGTGATAATGCTATACGATTATACACATCCACTTCATCATTTGTTTTGAACAGTCGAATGGTTTAACTGGGTGGTTGAATCTTCAAATTACATAATTCCCGAGATTTAAATAATGCAATATCTTGAGAAGTGCACGCGCCAACAGCTAAGTTATTCAGAGCATTCGCAAAAGAAAAATCATTCTATTGTCTCATTATTTCAGTCAGTTCATAAGCAGTGAATGGTTCCCAGAGTATATTTTCAAATAATTGATCGTATTTACTGCTACCTGATTGAAATACGAACTTATCTTGAACCGGTGGAATTTGATGAAAATCGCCGAAACAAATTACTGATTTACCACCAAATCGTTCTGTCGTGTGAAATATTTCTTTGAGTCGAAAATCAATTTGCTTTAGCATGGTAACGCTCACCATAGAAATTTCATCTAAAATAATAACTTTTAAATCTTCGAGTTTCGAGTGTAGCGTATTTCGCAATTCAGCACTTAAAATTTTTACGTCAGACTTGCACTGATTTACTGGCAGTGAAAATGTTGAGTGCAATGTCATACCACCGATGTTAAACGCTGCTTTTCCAGTAGGGGCACATAGAAGAACTTTTATCGAATCAATACGAACCCCAGGTTGTGAGTTGTAAATTCTTAACAGTGATTGATTTAAGGCGCTTATTAATTTTTATTTTCCGACACCAGCACCGCCAAAAACGATATTTAAAATTTGATCGGTTCTTATTTTAGTTCGATAAATCAAGTCCATACAAAATTGTCGTTGCTTAAGGTTAAGTGATCGCATTAAAGTATAATAATTATCTTCACTTATACATTTTGGTATTTGAAATCGTTCAATAGTGGTTTTCGGTAATGAGTTACTTATATCTTCGCTAAGACTGTATTGAGCATTGTTATCGATTGTATATACTGTAAACTCATTATTATGATCATTATTTTCATTATTCGCAATTTCGTTAATCTCTATTTCTTTAAACGTGTCCTCAAAATCTTTTACATTAGTAAAATTATTGATGTATTTTCGTGCGTTCATATTAATAATTGATAGGTTTTCGTAATACTTTTTCTTTATATAAGTATTAATGAGATCTTCGGATTCGTTAAGCCATGGAAGAAAAAGCATGAACTGTTCACGATAATAGTTAAGTTCATCTAATTTTAAATTATATCGTCGATATCTAATACTTTTCAACTTTTTCCGTTTTTCGATATATATAGTATTGTTCTTCAACTGTAAAACTACATTATTCGTTACTTCTATGTCTTCAACTAAATCTTCATTTTGGTTTAATTTTTCACTTTTCTTTTGATTTTTGTGACGATTAAATTGTGATAAAAAGTCAGCTAAGCAGATGTTAATCAAACAATCTGGACGTAATGGATAATATTCTATTGAGTTAATTTGGTAAATATCAGTTGATTCTTCGTCCAAAGAACGTAACTGATTTTCAGATTTAACAAGAGTATAAATATATGTTCGAGTTCACCAGGATTTATGAATACATGACCCCGACTTGATCTAGACATTTCCATTGATAATAACTGGTAAACAGCTTCCTGTGAACTTATTTCGGTCGCATTAAGATATCTATCACAAACTATCTTTAATCGATCACAGATGCTGTAATTAACAGCTTTAACTTCATCAACTGCGTCCTTAAGTAACTTTCACATTCCACGTTCAGCTTTGTTCAAATAATTAAGAATATACTGGACGCATCTATACGGATCTAAAATGAATTGGATGTCCATGTTTGCGCGATGTAGTTTCAAAATAGTTCTGTTATAATTGTTGACTTTATAATCGTTTAGTCCGCGCTTAATGAATACTTTTGGGTGTTTAAGTTGTGATTGTAAAGTCATTATATATTCAGTTAAAGATAACCCGTGTTGTTCTAAAAATGATGTAAAATTTCCTATCTTATCTTTGTTATTTAAACTTGCTTTTAAATTTGAATGTTGCTTATTTTAATATTGTTGATGTTCCAAATCAATTAATGGTTCAAGAATCATAGTGTATATTATTGGTAATTGTGGAAAATCAAAACGGCATATTGTTTCGTTGGCTTTATATTTTTACATGAAAATGAGTGACGATGTGTTTGTAGTTGTAACAACGATTCCAATTCACTGTCATCAGTTACACTATTAACTGTTATGTATTTGTCAACCGCTGTGTATGAGTGCTTAACAACGACTGACGTGTTAATCATTACACAACACGTTACATAAGTAACGTTAATTAAAACAATACTTTCAAAATAATTAATATTTTTTCATTTTTATATGAGTGTTCGCGTGTTAAGCATTATCGCGTACAACATTATTACAAAATTTTAAAATTGTTATAAGTATTTATAACAAGAATACGTATTTTAATTATACATTTAATATATTTAATTTTAACCGATTAAAGTAAAGTATTTTTGTTATGAGTTTCTTTCAAATATTAAATAGATTCTTAGAATTTTAGAATAGAAATTAAAACTATGCACAGTTTAGAGGTGTTGTTTGTGAATTTAAAATTATTCATATTTATAGAGTAATGATCTTACCGATAATTTACCGGATTTAACTTTAAGACTCCCGATAATTATTTTAATAATAATTATCTTGCGGTCAACTCCTGGAAAAATACTTAAAATTTAAAAATTCCCCAGGTTTCCACTGATAAGATATATATCACCTTAAATGCGTAGCATATTTGGAAATAATAATAGAAATTGCATTTTAACACATAACCAAGTTTTTCGGATGTAAATTTTTATCCCTAATAGATAAGGAATTTTATGATAATAAGTAAATCGATATAATGTTTTAGGATTTTATTTGGCGCGTTCGACAAATGCATCGTAAGATTTAACGGTAAAGTAAGGATAGAAATTGAATTTCATACTAGTAATAGCATAGCTATGGTTCATTAAATAACAAATCATCGCTGTATATGAATCACTTGCAAACTTCTTCCTCAATTATCACAAAATCGTTTCCATTGTTCCGTAGTTATCGAATCAATATCGACACATAAGTTCATTGATTTCAAACCACAATAATTAATCACATGATTCGATAAGTGTTGTTTGAAATCGATTTCCAATTCAATAATAAACTCATATTTTTTAGAATGATTTCGAGTGTTTAATCGGTATGAGTGAAGCGATTTTTCAGTATAAAAAACGCGTATAAATTGATAACGAATGATTGATTTGGTTGTAATCATCAATTTGTTTCGTCCATTAAATATGAAACGTTTGAATTGTTTTGAAACGCATTCATAACGAAAGCAATCACTAATCGATAAATAACTTAATATTAATTCACACAAATCATGGCCGAATCGTGAGAATGAGTCTCTACTGTATTCTCGAATAATATTATTATTAATATTGCAATTAATAGAATGATAATTTACTAATTGTAATGTTCATTATGATATATCCAATTAAAATAATCAATTCATTTAAAGTATTATTATTCGAAGATTTTATTCTATATAAAATTCGTGCCAAATATATTACTTGCACTGCAAGCGAACCAAAAGATACTGAGACCGACCACTTAATGGATAACCATTAAGTTTTAGATATAGATTTAGGATTTAAAACTCTGTAAAATTAATTATATTTTAGTAGTTACAGCAGAATTATAAGTCTAAGCTTATTATAGGATTGAAAAATTTACAAAAATGTTTTATACTAACGAGTAAGCCTAACATCGTTTCAATAATGAATTATACCTCAACTTTTATTTATTTTAGATGTGCGCAGTTTTATTATTGTTATACTTTATTAATTATAATCATCGATTATAACTGCGGTATTTTAATTAAAATATGTGCTATATTTAACATTTTACAATTTCAATCATACAAAAAGTTTTATTTTAAAAAGTTTTTTTAAACGAAAGTTCAATTTAAAATAACTTAGTTTTTGCGATACATTGCCATCTATTGATTTCCATTTACTCGTTCACACTATAATATACAGTAACGTTATGTATGTGTTCGTGAAAACATTTTAGTGTCGATAAACTGCTAATTTATTAAATCAGTCATTTTTGCCAAAATAACACATTTATATTTATTTATTAATTAAATAACAAACTGCACGTGAAAATGAGAAATGGATTGCGAATCAGTTATCGATTGCTATCAGTGAACAACAGCTCTATAATCAAGTGTTACCACACTATTATTCGATCCAACAATCAGTTATTGGTTTACGCAACGGTCAGACCGATCGCCACATCGTCTATCAAACCCAACAAAACAAAACAAAACACTTCGACAGCAAACAAAAATGTATCGCTAACTGAAGACTCGCGACAAACCGGTAATTCGGAAATAACGACAATCGGCGAAAGGGTTAAGCAAACCACTAAAGATGTGAGTTATTTAGGCGTTATATTAGGCGGCGCTTCAGTTATTTGTGTCATCTTTTACGTGATTTTCCGCGAATTATTCTCGTCTCAGAGTCCGAGCGTTATCTACTCTCGAGCTTACAAGCGATGCAAGTCTGACTCGCGTATCATTAATATGTTGGGCGAACCGATTAAGGGTTTCGGTGAGACAACCAGTCGTGGACGCAGACGACACGTGTCTTCCACTACGTATGATAAGGATGGCATCACTTTCACTAGAGTCAGGTTCTATGTTAAGGGACCGTACAAGAAGGCCACAGTTCACGCTGAGGTCACCAGTAATTCGAATGGTTTTCGATACCTTTTCGTTGAGTTCGATGACATGCAACGAAATGTGATCGTTTTGGAGGACAATCGAAATTAACAAACTTAAAGTGGAAATGTGTTGTCCAATTGTTTTTATATTTTATTTGTATATATATTTCATTAAAATGTGTTGCTATTATTTACTGTATGTCTGGTATTATATTTTTAACATTTCAATAAACACAAACTAATTTAGTTTTATAACTTTTTTGCTTCAAATGCAGACTAATCCGTAAGTTTATTTGGTGTAAAAACGATATTACGGTAAATTATGAAAAAATGTTAACAATAATCCGGTTAAAAATAATTTATTTAGCATTGAATCGATTAAATAGAAAGTTTAAAACTTAAATCGAATATGAGTGTCATCTGGTGTTAATTCATAACTTAAAACTTCCGTAAATTCTCAAACCGCAAAAATCAGTTATCAAACCGTAAACCGTCACTAATTATTTTCGATTTAAAATCGCAACCGCATAAAAAAACCGCGGTTTAAACCGCAAAATATTTTAGTAGTAAATAAGTCGATAATTAAACTCCTGTATATTACTAAAATCACTTTAATTTTGTCTAATTATTTTATCTTAATTGAATATTAACATCTTTTAAATACAATTAATTTAATAGATTAAGCCATTGTAATTTGAAATTTGAATACATGTAAAATTTACTACTTTATAATTAATTGTATGCATTCATTAAAGAAATAATGCATTTTATTCATTCTGATATTTTAAAGTAATTTTTGGAAAATATAAGTGTCAAATAAATTGAATTGCGGTTTTTCGGTTTAACCGCGGTTTTTTGAATATTCTTTCAAATCGCACCGCCGGAAGCTCTATTATGAATCATAAGTTAATTAAACTGATTTCTTAATCCCAAAGTTAGTTTGAGTTATTAATCATTGATGATTAAAAGTTAAGTCAATGCTTTTATAGAATTTTTTGAAAAATCGACAAAAATTGGTTGAACTTTAGTAATCAATTAGTAATAACCATTTAAAGGTCAAAATTGTCAAATAAAAGTTCAATAGTGACAAAATTAGTACAAAACCGACTAAATTAGCTCAAACCCCTTTTATCTTTAATATATCCAAAATCAAATATAAGTCAAGGTTTTTAAAATATAGGTCAAGGACATAATAAATATAGGTCAATGCGTTTGTGTGTGTATCAATCAGTTTATTCATTAACAAATGAAGTCATTGAATTGTTTAATGAGTTGAAATATAATCATTCTTATTTTAATTAATAGGGAAACGAAAATCGTTAGAATAACGGACGCAAAATAATCTATAAATCATAAGAAAAGTTACCAAAACAGCAATATTAACACAATCTAAGAATAGGTTTGAATCAGAATATTTCCAAGAATTGGGGATAATTCAAAACACATCAGATCTAAGCCACATATGATTTGATTTTCTTTAATAAAAGTTTTATTTTTTAAATTTAACCAAAAAAATACTTCTTCAATAAAATCTTGTCGGATTAACGACAAATTATAAATTTTTATGATCGACCAAAAAAACCAATCGATGTTATATGGATCGCTATATTATTAGCCAAAATTAAGCTTTTAATTTAGCAATAATAGAATATGAATTTAATAGTAAAGTATGGCAGAATTTTATTTTTTATTTTAAACATAATTATTTATGCAAACAAATATGTATTATTAAACATTTATCGAATACATTAAATTTTCAAAATAAGCATAAACTTAATAATTTCCAGTTTATAAGAGTACAAAATAAAACCATTTAAAGTTGTTGTTGATTAATTAAATTAAAAAAGATTTTGAGAAAATTAAGTCATGCATTGATGTGCAGAAAATTTGCTAACATTGAGCATGAGATTCTTTATTTAATTGGAAACAGAGAATACACTGGAATCTTACAATTTATGGCAACATTAATAGTACCAATGTAAACCAATGAATTATACAACATAATTGTAAACCTAAGCTTATTTATTAATCGCAAAATCAAGTCATAAGTAGGGCGAGGGATTTCCGGGACTAAAAAGTGGTAAAAAAACGGGAGGGAACCGGGAACAAAAAATGTATTAAAACCGGGAATAGTTCCGGGAAAAAAATTATTATTGAATTTCATTATTATGAAACATCTTTAAATTAGATTATGTTAAGCTTTGTCTGCTCTTAAAGTTTGGTTTTAATGCATCAGGTTTTTCGAAGTATGGTTTTAAATTTTACTATCAGTTGAAAAATTACTAATTTTTGATGCCCTATTTTTATACTTTTACGTCATCATTTGTTTTATTATAGCAGAAACGGGAATATTTTTCAGATTATATGCATATTCGGAACTATTTTATTAAACTGCCAAATCCGGGTAAAACCGGGAAAATAAAACTACTTTTAATTAATTAGTAATCTCTACTAGATGTTAACATATATCTCCCGGTATTACGATTTAAGAAAAAATGCGGTATTTTCCACGAAATCCCTTGCCTTAGTCATAAGATTATAGCGATATAAACATAAGATATGATTAGATTATGCTTTTATTTGGTGCAAATAGAGTTGAATTAAATAATAAGATATATTTTATAATATGTAAAGTATCGAAGATTGAAATACGAGAATTTGAACGAATTTCTAGATATGGTATAGCATAACAAAATATTATGGCAATTATATTGTATATTAAAAGATAGCAAGAAATACTTTTATGGAATGATATTTAAATTAATACATTTAAAGATTGATTATAGAACTAATAAGTTATCTAAAATATTAAATGTAATTAAAACAAAGGATAAAAATTTTATATATGGTAATATAAAGACAAGCTTTCAGCAAAAAGAACTTCGACCATATCAATAGACATTTCTATTTTGAAGGCATATACTGTACGCTACGCTTATCGCGAAAATATTTGGGCGAAAATGCAACGCATTTCCGTATCATAAAAAAATTAGAATTAGAAATATATACTAAATATATTTTCACAAAAATAACAATTATATTTTAGTAGCGATCAATATTATGGATCAATAAGTTTGTGTTTGAACAATAATAACAGTAATAACTTAATAATAACATTAATGTGCAAATTATAATATCAATAAAATAAATACTTTGATTTAGTGAACAAATACGTAATAATAATCAAAACAATAGTATCAGAATTCACGCTGACTGCGAGCAAAAGCTAAAAATATTTGCTCTAAAGTGGTGTCACTGACTAGATAATCCTCAAACTGTAGCTGACCTCTGGCCGTTTCCATTACGCGAAACAGATGCGACCAAAGAACTGAAGTATCCGTTATATGATAATGCAATAAGCATTGGTGGCGGTCTTTAAGAACAGCTGACGGAAGCGTTCTTTGGATGTGTTGCTCCACAGAACTGATATAATTTTGGTCGTCATTCAACTCTCTCTTCAATTTAATCACAACAGTAAATCCTTGACCGAATTTCGTTCTTAAATGCTGAGTCGAACCAAAGCATTTAAACTTTCCATTAACCATAATTGCTATACGAGAGCATAACGCTTCGCATTCCTCCATCGAATGAGAAGTCAATACAATAGCTGACTGAAATTTTTCCTGAATGTAAACAAGAGTCGCCCATATCTTTCTACGCGCCGCAGGATCAACACCAGCAGTGGGTTCGTCGAGGAAAATAACGGGTGGCGTACCGATTATGGCGAGCGCTATCGATAGCTTTCTTCGGTTTCCTCCACTATAAGTTTCAGTACACCTGTCGGCGTAATTCTGGAGATCACACATTTCAATAAGACTCTTCACTTCTCCAGCGATCATGTTTGACGGCACACCGCGAAGACGAGCGAATAAGTAAAGCATTTCTCGTGCCGTGAGTTTTTCGAGCAATGCGTCAAACTGAGGACAATAACCGATTTGTTGTTGAAATTGTTTCAAATTAGTACGCAGATTGTAATCACCGATCGACGCGTTACCGCCACTCATAAATAAGTCGCCCGTTAACATACTGAATGTGGTTGTTTTGCCAGCACCGTTAACACCTAATAGACCGAAACACTCTTCCTTATGCACGCCGAAAGTTAAGTGATCCACAGCAGTGAAGCTCTCTTTTCCGCTTAGTTTGAGAGAAGTGAAATATTTGGTGAGATCGATAACTGCCAGCGCATCTTCTTTAAGGAGATTACTGTCACGCATATTCTCTATACGCTGTCTCTCGGCTAAAACATCCGAGTCTTCGGCGGATGGGAGCGTCTCATCCACTGATACTAGTGTTATGCCCGTTGTATTCTTCACACTCTTTATTCGTTTTTGAGTAATAAGCATATAGATTCTGCGACCGATATTGCCTGAAATTAAAATATCATAAATATAGATAATTTTTAAAATAAAATCAATAATAATATACCTTCTAATAACAGTAAAATAGCCATAAAAATAAAACCATCCAAAACTAAATAAACAAATTCAGCGCCAACACCATAGCCATCAAACAGCAGAGGATTTTGTGAATCATAGCATTCATTATTTGGTTGGCATTCATCTTTACAGCAACCGTACATCATATTGGATCGACTAATATTTACGCATATTCCCAACATATTTAGCTTTGAGTCCATATTTCTGCATAACTGTCCAAAAGAGCCGATTCTGTATAGCTTTTGAATGCCAAAACTCATTGAGAATACGGGAACCAAACGCAAAAAGCCAATTACAGTATTAAAAACACTTTCGGATAAAACCGGTGCATGTAAGACATTCATCATAAGATCAATTGGACCCATAGCCACAATAGCTATGAGACCGAACAGTAGGTAAATGATAACTAACACAGCGAAACCAGTGGACGGTTTCTTAAACCACAGCGATAGACAATAAGCGAGTGGTATCGAAGCAAAACCAAATAGAAAAAGCATTAAAAATAGGCCAATCGCTGTGTTTAGTTGACCGAAATAAACTTTATTAAAGTCGAAAATAACAAATATGATGAATATGAATATCACGGCCAAAAAATGATTCAATAAATCGAATAAAAGATTACACATCCAGAACGTACACGAAGACAATCCGGTCATCAGTTGCAATAATTTCGATTTCGACACTCTTTCGTTAATCGGAAAAAGAACATAAGAGGCGGCGATAAATGGGACAGTTATCGGTGTTAGCAGCAAACAACTAACGATCCAACCAGATATTATAGTCATATATGACAGTTCAACGCGTCCCTCAACTAACGGATAATTATTCACTGTTATAGAAATTTGTCTATTTTTATCGGGAATTAAATAATTAATGATCGCTTCGTACAATAAATTGATTGAAATCGGTAGAGAATGTGACACTTCGTTATTATACCACGGAATAAGCTTTAAAGAATTTCCAGTTTTGTTAACTTCTGCTCCAATGAGATAATGTTTCGTATAATAATCGATATTATCGGCGTGTCTTAATGCCCATTCATTTGGATTTATTTCGATATCTTCAGTTTTTAAACTATTTTTTTGTGCCAATGATATGTAAGTTTTCTGGAAATCTTGTAAACTTATATCATTAGTTCGAACGAAACCGTTCGTTGAACCATAAAGTTCTTTAATATCAAGTCTTAGATTTTTCGTATCACCAGAAATAGAGCCACGAATGCTGTAATCGGTAAGCAAAACCACAATAAATAAAACTCCAGGAACTAATAGCTGAAACACGATCATTGGTAGATAACGTCTCGCAAAATGAAAACGTTTGATAAATAAGCCAATGCAACGATTTTTAAGCAATTCAAATCCAGTTAATTGTACGCTACTTTTTACCAGCAAATTATCGCATGACGACTCACTATTTCCATTCTTCTTAGCACTTCGCACAAACTTGTCGTCATCGTTAGATACGAATTCATTGCCGACGCGTAGAAACACGTCTTCCATTGTAGTAACTGTTAAGCCACACGAAGCGATGCCAAGTTTTTCTTTATTCCGTTCGATATCATCAAACAAATTGGGTAATACTGCTGATGTTCGTTCTTTTTCGTCGCCAGTAATGCTGTTAGTCCTCATTAAACGATTATTATTATTATAGCTGTTATCCAAAGAATAAATCACTTCTGACTGAATTTCGCTGTGAAGCTGAGCATTCGGCAAATATTTTCTCAACAATTGTTCAACAAATTCAGTCGAATAATTAATGCCTTTAGCTATTCTTAAATGATAACCAGCACCGAATCGTTTCTTCAAAAACATCGAAGAACCGCAACATTTAATCACTCCATCAGACATTATTGCGATTCGATCGCCCAAAACCTAAATTTTAAATTCAGTTTTTAGTTGAATTATAAAAGTTATTTTTGTTAAAAAAGGTATAATTTCATTCTTACGTCTGCCTCTTCCATGTAATGAGTAGTTAATAAAATCGTACGATCAGTTCGTAAATCTTGTAACAGATCCCATACAACTCTTCGCGCCTCTGGATCCATACCAGATGTTGGCTCATCGAGAATCAAAATCTTTGTGTCGCCAATCATAGCGATTCCTAAACTCAATTTTCGTTTCATACCACCAGATAAAGATACCGCCAAACAATTCTTTTTATCACTTAACTGCAACTCTCTTAAAGTTTTATCGATTTCTTTGTTGACGCCATTCCATGAATAACCCTTTAAAACGGCGTATAGCTTAAGATGCTGTTCAACCGTAAGTTCATTATAGATTATGTTTTCCTGTGGACATAAACCAAGACTTTTTCTCGCTTTATTTGTTTCGGTAATGATATTGAAGCCATCAACCAAAACAGTGCCAGCAGTTGGCGGAAATATACCGGTAATCATATTCATTGTTGTGGTTTTTCCGGCGCCGTTATGTCCAAGAAGTACCGTTACTTGGTTTCTGTATATATTTAGTGACACATTTTCGACCGCAACCTTTCGTTTAGTTCCTATTCCAGAGAAAACTTTACGCAAATCCTGAATTCGTATACCAATAGCTGAGGAATTAGCGGTTTCGCGTTCAAAATTTTTCGCGTCAAACTTGTGTAGTTCATTGAAATTATCTTTTTTAACGTCACCAGAACTATGAGATTTTGGAAACCAATACGAAGCAGTAAACGGAAAATATAAAGGTTTGGGTACGCCGTACTGCCACGGCCACACTGAATCGATGTACCAAATTAAAAGAGCGTAAAAAGAACACGCAAACAGCATCATAAGCATAACTGATCCCAACGTTAAATTCATGTAAAGCGATGTTTCGGTGTATAATCGAGACCATGACGCGCCTAAACTCGCGATTTCGAACTGACCGAATATGGCCAAACACCATGACAAACCCATATTCGGTAATAGCGATGATAATAGTCTATTCGGATTCGATTCAATAATATTCATGCCTTTGTGGAACGCGGGGTTTAGTAAACCGAAAGGCACGCCATAAGTGACGATCCAAATGATAACTGTGACGACAACAGCTAAAACTGGTCGATTGAATACTGTTGTGATTAGCATACAAAATAGTATTGATTGCGCGCAATAAAGCGCGATCACTACGAAAAATAGAAACCCATCCGAATAATTCATTATCGGTATTCCACTAATACCGATGAAATATAGTGATGTGAACACTATATCGTGAAACAGCATTACAGTGAAATAATTAATGAAATGCGATCCCCAGAACACCCAGTCAGACATTCCCATCATTCGCAGCAACTCTTTGGCTTTCGCCACTTTCTCGTCGGTAATTCGCTTAACAATTAGTGGACACATAATCACGTAACCGATAGCGATAGTGGCCGCAACAAAATCTTGCAGCGAAAAAATTTGGTCTTCACTTCCACGCGATAGATATCGCGGATACGGTAACTTGAATGCCGATAATTCAGCGATTTTCATATCCAACTTTTTGCTCTCTAATTGTTTATCAATATATGCGGTATTTATCAATGTCTGAATCACACAGAAATAGCTTTCGTACGCTTGGTTAGCGCCGCCAGAGACTGGTCCTGATATAAACTTAACGGGATATAGACTGTTGACTTTCGCTGCCATATTATCACCGATCATACGAATCGTGTAATGAAACTTATCCGGTGTTTCAATAGTAGCTTCGTTTATGTCGAATATAATACCAAATGTATTAAAAATTAAATCACTAGATTTGTTGGACGCGAAAGATTCCATTTTTGAATTGACATCTTCGCCATTCGATAACGGATGCAATTGAACATTAGAGTAGTATTTGAAATTTTTAATTTTTGACATCAAATCTTTAGTAAATTGATTTGTCGGCGCGTAATATATAGAGACTGGAAAAATTGATCGTTCAAAGAGATTTTCAAAGTTTATATGAAGAGTCGTATCATTAAAAAAAATTGGACCCGAATATTGATTATCGTTATTCGTATCGCTTTTCATAGCGTCAGATGAATATTGTTTTGACGATTGAGGGTTTGCTGAGGCGTACAGATAACACACTAAAAACGCTAACACTAGCGGTACGAAGAGCTCGAATATCGTTGACAACCAGTGGCGAACTCTCATAATCCATGATTTCCATAATAGTATCGCTAATTGATTCAAAATAATTGAAGCCATGTTAGTATGATATGTGTCGCAAACGATTATAACTACTGTTGTTTAGAAAAGTATTTTTATCATTAATTCAGTTAATTATATTTTGACTTAATTTAATAGTTTACCTCAATTTAACTGATTATTTAATTTTTTTAATTGATCGCAGTTTTAATGGAAATTTATGGGACGAAACACACGTTTTTTGAATTAGTTGTTGCCATTACCTAACATTACATACGCTGTGTTATTAAACAACTCATTAGCGAATATAAATATAATATTGAAAAAGTTAATTAACTGAAAAATCATATATTTTATGAAATGAGTGAGAAAAAACAACTGTTTTTAAAAAATATTTTCTCATAACAACATAACATATACCGTACTCTCCCTTTATATAGCGTATGTTACGTCACGTGATTTACTAATACACTTTCGCATTTACAGTATAATTCAGTTACAACATACGCATACAATTTTAATTAATTAATTTTTAGTTTTATTCGTTTTGTTTTGATATTATTTTTTTTTGTTATTATAAACTTCGATATTATTAAATAAATAAATTTTTTAAAATTACCTTACCTTATTTAGTAAATTGACTAAGATATTAGATCTTAACAATTATTATAAAATACAGTTGAGAAGAGTAATAAAATATATTAATATTTAGAAGTTAGACTTTAATAAAAGAAATTTTTAAAGTGTTGCAACAAAATTGCTAATTTTTTCTAATAAAAATATTTTCCTAATCGCTTTATGCTAACGTTAATGCTTATTCAATTTTTAATTACATATCTTTTTATTATACATCATTGAATCGATTGATGATTCACATGTAGTTTCAAATTTTTTTTAACAACACAGTACTACGTCGCAGACTGAATAATAATAATATTATGCGCACAAATAATAGCTTATTATTTATTCCAACACGCGATGTGAATCATTTAAAAGCATTTTTAATGCAAATAGTAATAAACACAATATACTCGAAATCTCGAGCTTTAGTTGAGCCTAAACTTGTTGAGCTTACATGTGTTAGATTATAATGGGAAAGTATTCAGCATTGAGCCTAACTTTGTTTTGTGTCCACTCTAAGAATACTATACATGACATATTTTCCATAAATAATTGTAATATAATAAAATAAGTTTATTAAGAGGTATTATTAAGGTTCGAGTTTGCTAAATAAATCACAAAACCACAAAAATTACAAAAATAAATATCATTTGAATTTATGAAATATTAAGTTTTAAATCTTTGTTTAGTTTCCATAAATTCTTCAAACAAATCGTGTGTTAGAGATGTTTGTTTACGAAACAAAACCAAATTTAAAAATAGAAGCTCTAAACAGATCGAAACGAAAGCTTACTACGATTAAGTTAGACGTAAAAACAGAGATTGCAGTGCGAACAGCAATCCTATAGTTTGTATAATTGTTTATAAAGGTTGACGCGTGAGTTTATAATGTCAAAACACTTCGACGTCCAACAGATAGTGGAGAGTAGACAACGTTATGGCGAAACGGAATGTTTGGTCAAGTGGTGTGACAGTTGGGTCAGTGAGACGCAACTATTGGCTTACAGTCCAAACAACGCTAAATTGTTGGACGAATATAAGCTAAATCTTATGAAAGCGCGCGAACAGTCGGTGAACAATCATACCATTAATAATCAACAACAAAACGCGTGCAAATCGTTGGTGAAAACTCAAAATAAAACCGTTTCGAAGTCACGAAAGAAGCAAAATGGTGTCATCAAAGTTGAAAACAAATCTCCACGAGTTGTTTCTAACACTCGATTATACACCAAACTATCAAACCATACCATTCATTATATGCTCAGAATTGTATGTTTCATTATATCGTTTAAATGTGTCGTTTAAATATATTAATCAAAATATAGCGTCACATCGTTTCGATTTTATAGATATACTCCATTGTACTATACTATTACACTGTAATTATTATAAGATTTTTATTCATTTTTGATATTATTTTTGATACAAAATTCTTTTGGTTATTTCATTATAAATCGTTTTTATTTCTAGAATACATGCGTAAATATAATTCTGTTTATATTGATTGTGATTTAGACAAAGATATAACGATATGTTGAAAACACTTGTATTATTAAAATTAAGGTCTAATACCGTATTCCCTGACCTTATACCCCATGGGGGATAAAGTCAGTTTCCATGACAGTGGGGTAAAAGCTCAAGCTTATCCCCCATAGCAACGGCTAGTTTTTTAAAATCGTAGAGTTTTAGCTTATACCCCATGGGGTAAATGCCTATTATCGATACTTAGATTTTACCCCATGGGGTATACGTTAAGCTTGAGCTTAGCCCCCATAGTTACGTCTAGTTTTCTGAAAACCTTAAGATTTAGCTTATCCCCCATGGGGTAAAAGGTCAGGGAATACGGGTATTAAAATTTTTAAATATTGAAAGCATACTTAAAGCATACTTTAAAAATAACTTTGGTTTTAAAAATGTTGTGAGAAAAGTATAAATAGTTTTGATAACAACAAAAATATTTTCCGGAATTGTTGCCGATTTTGGTACATTTTTGTTACCGTTTCCCTCCCGTTTTAACCACTTTTTAGTCCTGGAAAAAATCCGTTTTCAAACGATTCTATAGGCAAACGTTTATACGCATTTATATTAACGATTAAGTTAAACGAGTTGTGTTTGACATTAATAGAGGATTTCTTACGATAAAACTTAATTTATGCAACATTTTATACTTACAATTCAATCTTATAGTTTTGATAAAACCTATGATATTTGATTGATAAGATTCTGGTGGAGACGTCAATGTAATGGTAACGTCCGATAAAGATTCAAAAGTATGTCCAATTCGGGAAGCGTTTCAACAAGTGTTTGGTCGCGCAACCATTTCAGGTTTACTTTATTTATAGTAATCGACTCATTAAGTTACGGTCTTATTACTGTAAGTTACAAACAAAATGTAGTGAATTTTGGTTTTAAATATTTGGTTGTGATAGTGTTTAATCACAATTAAAGCGCAATTATTAAGTTATTAATATGTTAATAATCTGTTAACATACAAATATAAACGGTAGGACCGAAACACTATAACATTATACGGCACCTTAAACTGAATTCTGTAACGCAATAAGACCGTAACTTAATGAGTCCGTTTACTATTGTATTTGTTTTAGTTAAGATTTTATTTTATAATTACTCTTTCAAACAATTTTTTATCTGACTGCAAAATTCAGATATGGATTTGGGATTGTCTGTCCGTGGACTCTATATTTATTAATGGATTTTTTCTTTATAATAATTAAGGGATTTTACGTTTCATTATGTTTATTAAGGGATTTTATCAGATCTTTATATTAATAAAGGGATTTTTTTCAAAAAAGACTCCTATCTTCACAAAAGACTCCTGTCTTCAAAAAAAGAATTTTAAAATAAGACTCCTATATACAAAAATCATTATTTAAACGAAAAAAAAGCGAAATATTCTGAAAAATTATTAAAAAATCGTATAAATTTAAAAATATTGTGGCATATTTTCTCTCTTTTATGAAAAAATATCTATAAACAGTGCCAAAAAATAGAATTAAAACCGATTAAACTTCGGCATATTCCGATATATTGTGGCATTCCGTTATAATTAAATTTATAACGATTAATTTAATTTAAAATGAATAAGAATGGAATAATCATCATTTTAGAGTGGCATATGCCGATTTAAATAAGCAACTATATTACTTGCAAAATAACGAAAATGTTTAGATATAAATTTCAAAGTTAGAAAACATACTTAATGCTCAAAATTTTGATTTTACTATTGAATTACCGTAAAATTGTGTGTATAACGAGCATTATATATTATCTTTAAGTAAAAAAGTTAGTTTTAGAAAAAAATTGGTTGCGTTTATATTAAGCAAAATCTATCTATCAATGAAAAAAGCAACAACTTTTTTAAAGTTATGTGCAAATTTACGGTAACTGAATATTCGATTCAAAATGAGCGCATTATGAATGTTCGTTCTTGTTTTATAATAAATACTCACTTTTCAATAAAATCTATCCTATATTTCTAAGTAATTTAATATTTAGTTAATTACGATATAAATTTTTGTTTCAACGATCTATTAAGGAATGTCTTCTCAATCAACGGGTATCGCTGCACAACCTGTTGGGTTTGAAAACGGACTAAAAGCTGCAGAAGAGAGAATTAAAGTGCTAAGAATGAACACTAATAATATTCCTCAAAATCAAGTGATTGTTTCTCTGGAAAACTTTATTGTCGCCACAACACCCGATAAGTAATTATTTTAAAATATCATTCAGTACTCAAATAAAGCATTTGATTTCACGCGATAGTTGGCATGACTTCGGATGTTTAGTGCTCGATGACCCGGTTTTAGGTATTAATCTTCATATTTATACGCAATCGACGCCAATTCCCAATGAATGTGTTAATCAAATGCATTTTGAAACTCCAACCGATTATTCATTGCGAAACAGCGGACACTCAATAACTATTGGGCACGTAATGTCACAAAAATTAAATATAGCGCACGATCAATGGCATAGTGGTTGGGTTGGAATTAGTCGAACGGAAATTATTTTTCAAGCAGCAAATGCTTTGGCAAATTTATATAAAAATCGTTTGGGAAGATAATTATTTTGGTATTTTGATCGTATACGCAATCAATCCAGAAATTGATAATACATCGCATTCTATCCATATTTCTATGATTTATGGCAATCGATTTTGATTTATTTATTATACATTTTTTGAACTAATTTAAAGTTTATATTATTACGATTAAATGATTCACTAACGCATAAACAATTTTATAAGAATTTACATATAAATTTTTAAAATAAAGTATATATACAGTATCTTATGTGTCACTTATTTTTTTAATGTAACTTAAAAATACATATTGCCTTTGCAATACATTCTCCAATTTAAGGTACAGTTTCTGTTATTATTTTAATGTTCAAGTTTTTAGCTTCTAAATCATATCTAAAATGACATATTAGTTACATCAAAACTATCGAAATACGTGGTATGCAAAAAATTGAATAAAACACTTTTAATCGGGTTTTTAGCTCAGTTTAACTAAAGGAGCTATTGGATTTGACATGTGTGTCTGTGTGTGTAGACCAACTAGCTCGACCATATTTATCAGCACGAATTTTAAAATTATTTCTTTATATTTATTAAGGGATTCTAAAA
>JAQGAW010001395.1:0-19396 GCA_034698025.1 Phthiracarus crinitus | reverse complement strand
TAATCCTGAAAATTAAGTTTATTTCCTTTTTCCTTCCTGAAATTATAACTTTTTAACTCCTGAATTTATCGTCTCTACTTATAATTTGGTCATAGTTTGTAATTTGGTTATATATCCTTAATTAACATATAGTTAACAGTTTAGTTTAGATTTTGTTGACACTTTTTTACGCGTTATCTCTATTTTTAATATAACCTTTAATTATCTTTGTATTTTGCTATATAACTCTTAAGAGTTTAATGTCATTAGCAATTTTCATTTAAAACTTAATAAGACTTACTGCTAGTGTTAGACGTATTAAAAGGAAAAATCGGTGGAAAAGAGTTAAAGTGAAATATTCTGTCCTTATTTTAATTGAGTACAATATTGTTTTTTATTATGACATTAGCTTTTTTACTCCTCCTCGCCGTACAGTATATGTGTTATTCGGATTGAATTCAGCACAAGTATTTCACAACCGATGCAAAGTAATTGTTGAATCACTTTTTAAGGCCAAACGGAGATAAGTTGTCAAAGCGCAGTGTTTTGCAATTTTGAAGTTTGTGACCAGATATGCGTAAAGTTCATTACTATGTTAGTTAACCACTTTGTTGTGAGTTATGTGAATGTCGTCAACGACAACAACATTGCTCTGTTCATAACATGCAATAAATAAAAAGAATGCATAAATGAAAGAATTGAATTGAGAAAAAAGTTGTCAATTATATAATTGTTTAACACATTTCTAATAGTAGTTCCGAGTGAGTGAATAATTCGGGCATAAGAAGGGAATCTTCAAACGCAATCATTTAATTGTTTGATGTATTTGAAGCTCAGTTTAGTGTGAAGATATAAGCGTTAGTACAGTATAGTGTAATGTATGTGGAAAGTGTGTCAGTAGGCCTATGTCATTGTCTTTGAGTTGCGAGCATTTTCGCCAATTCTCAATACACAATTCACAATTCGCCGGTTGACGGGAAACCCGTTCTTGTCTTAACTAAGTTTACTGCGCTTGCATACAATGCTCGCTATAGAGTCGTTGTTTTCTCTCGCCTAGTAATTACCTTTTCGCTTGTAATGCGTTCATAAAAAATCTAATGAGCAGGTAATGCACGCTCGACTAATTCGAGGTAAGACGGTTAACAGCCACTATGGCACTATGTTATACAAATCCATGCAAGCGAAGCACTAACGAAGAATAGCAATAGCAGTAGTAGTAGGAGAGCAAACTTTCCGATCAACAACCTTCAAATAAGAGTGATGACCGAGAATTTTTTGGCGATTAATGTTCTGTGTTGTTGGGACCTAATTGTGATGTGTGCCGTGCAATCGCAAGTGCAATAACTAACCAATACTACACTAACCCTTTTCCCAATTGTTATTGTTTTGACAATGAATTCCTCAATAGAATCAAGTATATTACTTCTCGTATTATCCGTCTGTATTTCACTTCTTCGTTGGCATTGATTGTGGTTTGGCAACACTATAATCTTATAAAATTGATTAGATGTGTGTTTATATATGGTCTTCATTAATAATAAGTTTCAAAAATGCTCGTATAAATATTTACAGCCTATTTTATGGATAGCATTCGAGTGCCAGCAGTTCTTCTTTCAGTGCTTTTGAAGTTTAAGTTTTAAAAGTTTTTGCACACATTCGTGATATATTTTCAAGTTTTCTTTTTACTCGTTAGTTATATTGCAAAAGGAAATTTTGGTGCGATAATTCCAAATAAGTTTTATAGCGCTATTCCGCTGTTTCGTTCGTAACTCTTTTATTTAATTGATGCTCGGTTTTTGTTTAATGTATTATTGAAGTTAAAGGAAAAACTTGAATATATTCGTGATAATAGTATTTGCTTCTGAATTGTGCGATAATTGATAGCGCGATAGCCCTCAAGTGCGTGTTAAGCAGTGTTATTATTATTTAAATGGCATACTATCCTTTATTTCGTCAACTTCATGGATATCACCATTCGATGCCCGAAAGTATTGGATACATCGACAATTTACTGCCATCAGGAAGTAGGTCACACTTTACGACCGAAATCATAACATTATAGATTTTCATATTAAATGCGAATTTTATTATTTGAAATCGCTGTGCGATTCCAATCAAATTAAGTTGCCATTCATTATTAGTTTGTTTGCGATTAGTTTGATCCCTCAATACATTATATCCCTGTTCTCCTCATTTATCCCTCCCTAACTTAGTTTCAATTGTAACATCCTATTGAAAATTATTACGTTTAGTATAATAATTGGGGAAATGTGTGATCAAGTCTTGCATTTCTTTCCAACTCTCGTCAGCCGTATATATTAAAAAACATACATTCAGTGTATATATAGCTAACCGTAAATAAGTTATATATTAGTTTTATTTTAACCATAAAATGTAGTGATTATATTATTTTTCTCTCGTTCTATACACACACTGAAAGCGGATTTCCTCTTCCAATTGATACACATATATGTAATTTGTTCCTGTTCTACGCTAAATATTATTCATTTAAAATTGTTAAGATTAACATCCCGTTTAATTTTATATATGATAGACTGGTATTTGTATCAACATTTTTTGGTGCACTGTTAGCTTTAGTATGTTATAATGTTGTTGTAAATGTTGCAGTAGTTTTTTTTCAGAAGTTCTTGTTTTGTTAATTGATAACAGATGATCCAATAACAGATTTTTTAATTTTGCATAATTTAGTCATTTGTGTAGAGTTTGCGAAATATAGTTATGTTAATTTTTGCTGATTATTATTCATCATTGACTAATAAATTCAAGTTGTGTTTAATGATTTAAATGTCGCAGTTTTTGCGTAATTTAAAAATTGTTTGAAGACGTATTCACTAGTTTAATCTACAATTTAAACGCATAGTTAATAATTTTATTCAAAAAAGAGGAGTTTTGCTGCAATTTCTTTAATAATAACGAATTTTTTAGCCAAAGTTATTATTATTGTTGTCATATGAAATTCCTGCTCTAGTATTATCTATTATGATTGTTTCCGCTATTTTTATAAATGATATGCAATAAATTACAGTTATGACCGCCATTTGACTGCCTTCTAAAACTAATAACTATTTTTTAGTCACTATTCACTTATTCACTACTCTTCTCTCTTTTTTAGGAATGGAGACTAATATCACCCTTTGGCAGTTTCTCTTAGAACTTTTGTTGAACAATCAGGTAAATGAAAATAGTTTTGCTAAAGCATCATAAAAATAGTGGTGCGACCAAAATCACACAACAATGCAACAGTAGAAATAAATTGCTATTTTTCTATTATTTTCTTTCCTAATGCTTAACTCTTATGATTTCTAACAGTACAAACATATAATCACGTGGACCAATAATGACGGAGAATTTAAGCTCGTCAATGCTGAAGAAGTGGCACGACTCTGGGGTTTACGGAAAAATAAGCATAATATGAATTATGATAAACTGAGCCGCGCTTTGCGATATTATTACGACAAGAACATTATTAAGAAAGTTTTGGGACAAAAGTTTGTCTATCGATTTGTTGCGTTTCCCGAAATTATTAAAATGGAAAATAAGATACCCTTTCACGTGAAGATGGAGAGTATTAATGTTCGGGCGACGCCTACTATTGCCAGTTCCAATAATTTGGGAACCAGTTTATTGGCAGCAAACCATCAAACGGTCTCGTCGTCGATGGAACCCACGGATCTGTCGTGCAAGAGTTCATTAAGCAATATTAAGAAAAGAAGCAGCGAAACTGATAATGAGAGTATGTGTTCGGATAATGGTATTGAAAGCGATTGCACGGTTGCGAGCAGTGGTACCAGTAATGGCAAACGAATCAAGTTATTGCGATCATTACCAGCACCAGCGCCCCAATTGTCGATTCACTCGCCGTCACGATCACGATCTCCGTCGCCGTCAAATCGCTCAATTACTTCATCGCCTTCCTCTGCGGAAGGTTCAACCTCTTCACACGGGTGTTCACCAGTTAATTTAAGCGGTACATCGAATGTCAAATCGCCGACGAGTTCCACAAAATTCAAGTCGAAACCACCACCAATAACAGGCATTCCAACGAGTCCTACGCGACTCAATCCTGCATTTGCACAATCGCTTCAAACACCAGTTGTCACGTTTGCCAGTCCTTTCTTAGGCAAAACAACGCCAGCTATGCTTCCAACTGCGTTCACATTCTGGAACTCTTTAAGTCCACTAATGCTTAGTCCGAGATATACGAATGGAACTCATTTTCAGTTCCCAGTGGGACATCCGGGAGCAAATCCTGCCACACCCACAAACTTTGGTCTATCACTTTCTCCTCTGTTTGCTGGCGGACCATATTCGCCGTTTGATCCTCAGCTTATATTTTCTCCATCATCTAAATCTATATCTGTGTTACAATGAGTTTGTTTGAGAGGCAAATAAATCAAACGTGGTTTTAGTTATATTATAATTATTGTTATTACAAAATGTTGTTAATCAAGTGCCTTATTATATAACTTAAAAGCTCATATTACTGCTGGACAGTGTGTGTGATATACAAATATCCCTAAACAAACATTAGTTTTCAAGTTTATTCACAAATTAAGAAATCCTCTTGTGTTTGTGCTAGTCTTCAGCTGTTTTTATTATTAATTGGATAAATCAAATCAAATCACCGTTTAAGTGGTATATTACAGAAAAAGCTCAATTTGTACAAAACGAAAAAAATCTGTTAAACCAA
This sequence comes from Phthiracarus crinitus, assembly GCA_034698025.1. NCBI lineage: Eukaryota > Metazoa > Arthropoda > Arachnida > Sarcoptiformes > Phthiracaridae > Phthiracarus > Phthiracarus crinitus. Next base: position 14,706 of record JAQGAW010001395.1, on the reverse strand, counting down.
ATTTTGTTATTATTTGTATTAATTAATAAACTGCTTGACGACAACATTTGTTTCCTCAATACTACTAAAGTTATTCTTTTATTAACTTCTATTATCTATGGAATGGGATATTATTTAATTCCGTTTTTTCTACTGTTATCATCATATTATTTTTGTGCATCACAATTAACCTTCAGTTCATACTTTGTTACCGTTTATCATAGAATATAAATGTTATCATTTTTGTGCCTTTCTATCACCTGCTAATTAATACATATATAAGTTTATATACCATATATTGGTACTCTTTATGTTCCGGCTATAAGTTTTTTTCGTAGAGAGGACTTGTAAATCATTAGTTTACTCTATTATTATCAGTTTTATTAATTTTATTTTGTTGATTAAAAAATTCTAAGCTAAGATAAAATAAGTGCTGTCTTCATATATGCAATAATTAGCTGTTTTTCTATTAAATTTTATATTAGCAAATCGGCATTTGTCTCTCTCTTACGTAAGTATTTTCTTTTTTACGATTACATACTTATTATGAAAAAATAATTGATAATTAATTTTGGTTTGTATTAATTTAGGTTTAATGTGATCGACATTCAGATTTAGTAATACACAAACCTATTATCGAAATCTTCCAAAATCACTGCATCACCAAAATAAATGTGAAAACTTTTTATGCAAATTAATTACTAAATTCGAGCCCACATTATAACTGATTTGTCGAAGCAATTGATTGATGTATTATATTCGCAATATTTTCTGTTTTTCGTAACAAAATAGTGGAAGAAACTGTATTTCTGTGAATTTTTTTATATAATGTATTTCACTTGAAATAATAATTAAAATTTAATGAAATATATGTAAAGTGTTAATATTTTAAAGCGAATTTAAAGCATATATTTTTTCATTATTAAAACTTTATAAATATTCACATTTTTAAATTTGTAAAAATAATCAAATTAAAAATCAAGATATATTTTAAGCAAATAACAGATTTTATGTTTATTTCTTTACATATTATATTAGGATAATACGTATAAAGTATCACATCATTCATTTATATGTCTATTTAGTCTAATTATGGTTTTCACAGTTATGTTTATTACATCCAAATGACTTGTTTTGAATGTGCATTGCATTCTTAATATTGTTAATAACATACATTACACGAGTTAATCAAAACAAGTGGTCGTAAACATAATAATGCTATCTTAAGCTTTTTGTTTTAGTTTAATAATTAAATTTTTGTTTTTGAAGAATTTGAATTTACAGTTTGGTTTCTAACTTTAAAAGTGAAAAATAATACCCGATAATAATGGATAATATTACTAAATGCCATTAAATTGAGTTTATAAACTAAACTATCAAATCATCTCAACAACAACTTGTTGTATGATTGAATATTTTTTTGAATTGTGTTAATACAGAACCCTAATGATTGATTTTTAAATTATAAATCATTATTAAATTACATAATTATTTAAATTAAACCAGATTTTTATTAGTGACTGTTTTAAATTAGTTTATATAATTTTTAAATTAAATTGTGTTCATTATAAAATCAAAAATAATTAACAGTAAAATATAATAATATATATACGGTAATATTAGCTGCCAAATAAAATGCTTTTGTCAAATATAAAACTTTTAACTACTTATAACCAACTTTGAAAATAGTAGTCAATTCGATTTCAAAAACCTTGTTTGGATCTGGAGGAATGGGGTCTTTGTATGATCTCTTTTTACGTCCGAATCCGTATTGTCCATTACCACACGGAACCTTTATTCAAAATAATATATATTCGAAAATATCAACAAATAAAATTAACAAGATTTACAGTACGATTAAACAAAATTTTGTAAACAATTAATAACTCACTCCTTTGCACTCATTAAGGCAAACATTAACTGTTCCAACAAACATAACATAACTAGACTCAGGAAATTTGAAAGCACGAAATTTTGCGGACACCGCATCACCGCCTGGAGATGATTCGAAGTTACCAAATATGTATGGGTCTATCGAACAACTAAAAACAAATCAATTTATTAAAAATCGAATTGATTTACAAGAAAATAAGTGACATAGAAATGAGAAATATATTTGCAAACTGACCCGTTAAGTATAATAACCTCTTCCTGTTGGCGAACGGAATTATCTGTGACTTTGAGGAAACTTGTTAATAAACCATAAACGTGTTTAGACTCTTCATCCAAATAAATAATCATTTCCAATGGTGTTCCGGGCTGTACATTGATAGCGGTGTCCACGAAAACCCCGTTTTGGCGAACTTTTACGTTTAAATTAGGGTATGGAGCGCTAACTGTAATGTTATCTGTGAAGTCTAATTCTCTTCATTTAATGAATAAATAATTTGTATTTCATTGCATTCAATGGTTAAAAAATCGGTTTAATTTTTTTCTTACTCAGCTTCCATAAAATTTTCCGGCAAATCGACTTCTGTAAAATTAATCGGTAATTCTCTATAGGTTTGTCGTTTGTTTCGATATTTCGCTAACAATTGTGCGTCATTTGGTATCACACACTTCACCTGTAATGTACGAGTGGTTTGATTTTTGTCGCTATCTTCGATAGTTAAGCTGTTATAATAAATTTTTAAATCCTGTGTGTTAGATATAAAAGCATGTAATTAGTTTCAAATGGTTTATAATCTGATTAAAACTTAACTCTAATTTTATCATAAATTTTCGTTGTTCCGCACATATAAAAGTTGTCATTAAGCGGCAGTTTATAAATTAATTTGTCACCAATTAGTTGTGGCGCGCATATACTATTTGCTATATAATAAAAGTTTTATTCATCATTTATCCGTTAGTTTACTAGTTTACTCTTTACCAAATATTTATATAAGCATTGACAATAATTTTAATTTTCCGAAATTCTTACCAGAAAGTGCTTTAAATTTTTCGATATAAACATTTGGTTTTCTCATTGTGTTTATGCTAATGCTTACAACCATCGCTTTTGGTGAACACAGTGTTTTATGTGTAACTAACAAAAAGAATAAAGTCTTTATGTACTGATTTACAAAATATTTTAATAGATGCATAATTATCTAATAGAGTATGGAATATGAAATTTACATTTTACAGAAGCTTTAAAGCTGTAAAGTAATACTAGAAGTTTTAAAGTTTTTAGCACTTCAATATTACGCTTTGTTCGAAGAAGACGAATAAACAGGTACCGATCGTTTGGGCACTGATAAATGTCGGGATCAATTCGGGTACCCGACAAAATTGTCGGTCGGGTTAGGTAGGGCTCAAAACTGTCTGATTCGAGTCTGGATTTAAAATTTTTCGAAGAACCCCAGAAACTAAAGTAACATAGCGATTAACTTCAAATTTGAAAATAAGACTTTTTTATAACTTAAGAGATAATAATACTTAATTATTTTAATATTAATTTCTATTTTTTAAGAATTTTATTATTTGTAATAAATTTTATAAAATGAAGCAAAATTAGTAGATGTATAAAAATTCGGGTGGGTTCAGGTCTAAAATTTTTAACGAATTTTTAACGATTTAATATTCTATTTTGAAGCACTATAACGTCAAATCTGCATGTGTTAATGATCTAACATCGTAAGCAATACTTTCATTTTAATAAAAGTTTCCATTCAATTACTGTACAGTTTGCTTCATATGCTTACTTGGGTTTAGTGGTACTGCTATTGCATAACTGGTTTGCGATGCAATTCCAATCCATAATAACTGTAAAGTAACGTATTTCGTATTAACGTTATTTTCTGATTTTAGATAATAAATTAAAATATTTTTTAAATCATAATTCTTACTATTAATTTCAATACAATTTAATAATTAAAAAAGTTAACGAAAGCTGCAATAAGTTTTTTGTATGCTGTTCTTTACAGTATTCAAGTTTGGATATCAGTTTAAACATCAGAAAAATGTTAATATTTGATGGCTTGTGTTAATGGAAAATATTTCCATAAAAGGAAAACATGCGTTCATTTAAATCAACCCACCATTCAATATCACAACTGAAAACTGCAAATTTTTTAGAACTTATTAATTAATTTATTTAATTTTACTTATTAATAGAAAACTCAAAATAATCCTTAAAATTATTGTTAAAATTCTATCGATTTTATTAATAAGCTCTTTTAATATATTTTATTTTTAATTATTTTAATTTTAAAGTGAAAATAAATCTTATACTTAACTGACCAAAACTACTAATAATTTCATCACAGAATCCATTATATTCTTACGGTAATACTTTTTTGGTTTCGTTTTATTATTTAAATATTAATTAGAAATTCACTTTTAAATAAAGCGAATACAATACTAACTTAAAAAGTTGCGCACATATATATTTCAAACTGACAGAAACAGCTAAAAACAAATACGTATATATATATTATGAATTTAAACATAAATCAATTAAAATTAATGCCAACGAATACATACGAGGAACACAGTAAACACGAGTACGCATGCGTTTATATCTTTATATGTAATTTTAAAAAAGCGAAAAAAATAGATTCAAGAAAATCACAGTAATAGTAATACACTCTATTGAATAAACTCGAAGCGAAATTTTATAAAAGTTTTCAATAATATTGTATAGACATTAATGGATTATATTTATTGGAATTCACATCAATTTAATAGTAATTAAAGGTTTTCTTTAGAATGTTTAATGAGTTCAGTAGAAGATGGTTGCGATACCGGTATATTAAAAAGTGTATCCGAATTTTTAGTTAACCAATAAACTATTATAATTGAATGAATAAATATCAAAACCCCAATGAGTAGAGTAACAATTTGATCGATTAAATTCGGTGCGTAAAAGATGCGAATTTTCGCATTTTCATGATGACTCTGAGTCCACGTTGAATATTCTTTACTTTTATGATCACCTGTTTTGAACGCTGGTGACTGAGCATAGCTTCTCACGACTTGGCTTTTGATGCAAATGCCTTCTGTTTCGGGGTCAACACTACGGATCCACATGTATCGATAGCTCTTTATTAACAAATAATTAATTTTAACAAATGAATTAATTTCAAAAATAGTTAGCTTTAAACCTCGTCATTATAATATTTTGAACTACAATTGTCTTTCACTGTTTTTATCTTATCGCCCAAAATATAAGCCAAAACACGGTACGAAATATCACGAAAGTTGCGATCTGTGAAATAAATGCTATGGTTTGACGTTGAGTTGCTTTCATCTTCAAACAAAATTAAATAATTACTAACTGATATACTTTAAACCATATGTCAGATATGATTTAAACCTGAAAGTTTATCCTTATTACGTTTATTTAATAATTGATTAAATAGAGCGCAAGAATTATTAACTAAATAGCAATCAATAAACTCATTAATAACAGTATCGTTAACAGCGACATCACTTTTATCTTCATTTGTCAATAATCTATAAATAAGCGTCGAAACAATTCGGTTTACTTTCGTTAAATGCTCCACGAGATCATTAACATCACCTAAATTGTGATAATTATCAAACATACTGTGGTAGTATTTATTTGTAAATTCTTTTTCGTGATTAGTAATTACAACACCGATAAGATTAGGATCGTGTTTAAGAAATGGTTGTAACGATGATGGCGGTAATGGTAGTGAATCTGACAGCGATCTCATTGACACATTAAATTTTGTTGCTATTTCTTCGATCAATGAACTAAAATTATTAACATTTTTATTATGATTGACGTCAGTATGGATCCATAAATCATTGGTTTGATGAGGCACTAACTATAACCATTTTAAACAGATTCGAAAACAAATTAATTTTATATAAAATTAATTATTCCAAAATTTGTTCATATAATACCTGATTTAATTCAATAAAGTGAGAAAAATGGTTAAGTCTAAGCTGTGCCAGACTATACCTATCGGTTTGTTTAATTGGGAAATGATCGGTAGTGAGCATATCATAAACGGAACTCGAAGATCCAATATAACCAAACGATTCGCCATCAAAAAGCGAAAATAACACATTTTTCTTCATTTTCATGTTTATCTGAGTTTTGATAATATCGTGCTTATAATGAGTCAAAGTGTGTGCAATCGAGAGTAGTGTTATTAATCCAGTATACACTGAGTCAGCGGCAGGCGATAAGTCATCAAAGAACGAAAACGAATCGATTCGAGACGCAAGTATTATAACTGATCGATTCTCTATTGTTTTATTATTCGAAGTTGGCATCAATGGAGCGAATATGTTATTGCCATCAATTTCAGTGCAATACGGAGCTATCAAATTCATGAACGATATTAAACATAATTATCGCAAGTTTATTCTAAACATACTAAAAAATTCTCGAATGAGTCCAATGCTTGGACGTCTTAAACAAGTGGACGAATCTTTAGCTCCATATGTAGAACTTGTCATTTCTGCGGCACATAATGGCGAGTTCGTGTTTGCGCCAGTTTTATGATTGTTTCTTCTGTAGAAACACTTTAACAAAAATTATATTTTTAAATATAAGGAACATTACAACTGTTAATGGAAATGTGGACATACATCTGTGATAACTTTAACTTCAGTCGCATTTGTTATCAACATTATAGGAAAAGGCCATTCTTCGAACATTACACCCAATGATGGATTGTCCGCATTCCACACCTGTTTCGCGCAATTACTAAATTGATCGCTGTTTGAGTAGAGTCCGAACGGTTCGTTAGGACATCGAGAATCCGGTGAAAAGCCTCGATTTGGCAAAGAATCCAAATAATCAATTAGGATAACACCACTAACTCGACCCGATTTACGAAATTCGGTTAACGTTTTCCTAACATTTTATTAATTAAAATTTAATCAAAATTTGAATCAATATTAACTCATACATAGTTAAATGCTTAATAGTGATCACAGCGATATAGGGATCCGATTGTCCTTTGCTTGTAATCCATTCCACATCTGAATCGGAATCAATCACATGAATCACTCCTACATTTCCAGACTCTTTGGCTGTCATTCATATTTATTATTGATTATCTATAATATATGATATATTATGATAACATTTATGATTACATACAATTGCATCCAATTTGATGAGTGCTATTAAGACGTCTTATGCACTGATAAATGCGATTATCTTTCATTAAATCGTAATATATCTTAGTATACAACTCATCGCAACCGAACATCGCTTTAACCATAAAATTTCGTGATTATTAAAAATATATCATATATTAATTTATAATGATTTAATAAATACCAATTAATGAATGAAATGCGTAGATATACGCAAATAAAGTTAATCTCATTTTAAATTATATTTTGAATATTTAACAAACGATACAATATATGTTTAATACATTAAATCTAGATATAATAATATAACAAAAGCAAACGTTTATTAATACATTCAATTATAATAGTTTTTATTACAGTTTCATCAAAATAAATATATACTAAAATTGTGTTTTATAAGAGTTGTATTCTCAAACTAAATTTTTAAGTGTCTATTATTTATGATAATTATTATTGTCATTATTATAAGTTTGCATTACTTTTTAGTTACGTTTATTTTAATTATTTTCTATACTAATTAATAGCTTTGAATCGATTCAAGTTTGTCTGTGCACTGACACTAACTTCAGATTCAATACAGTGAATGACAGTTTACGATCATTTATACGACAGAATTCGTATTAAAGTTAGAAATTATAATTCCAATTCCAATGGAATCGTATTCGAGTTAAGAAAAATAGGTTAAAATTGTGGGGTTATTTGGAATATTCTGAAGTTGGAAATAAGTTTTATATGTTTTGATTAGAGTTGGCTATAACAGTGGTTTTCAAACTTTTTCCTTCGGCGACCCAAAACATCCAAAATAAATTTTCTGCGACCCATATATATTTATTTTTCAAAAAATAAATAAATAATTTGCACATAATTGCTCAATATTAATGATGAGAACAAGCTCATTTATTCTGAGATTGAGATTTAACTTGCTTAGATTAGCTACAAATCTGGGATGCATTGAGCTTGAGCTTACTTTGAACTTGCTTATAAATAAAAAAAGTTTCAAAATTTTAAGTTTAATCAAATTTTAAAATTTAATTTTCATCAAATAAGCAAAAATTATACAGTAAATACAGCTCATAAAGCTCAGCAAAAAAAAATAGAAATAGCATAAGATCATAAGTGAGCTTTGAGCTTTGAGCTTAAACTACAAGCTATTAAAGATTAATTGAGCTTTGCATAGATCTTGAGCTTTTTATTAGACTTGTAAACGGATATCTAAAAGTACCGGGTTCGTGTCAGATATCCGACAAAATCGTCGGATCTAGTTTGGATATAAAATTAGCGGGTTCGTGTCGGTTTGGGTTTTAATATTTTTAGAGTATATCCAATTTTTTGAAAGATTATGTACAAAGATTGGAATAAATATTGATAAAAATAGCAATTTATTTGTAACTAAATAATAAATATTTGTTATAATACTTCTAGAATATTTAAATTAGGCAGCAATTTTTTATAAATCTTTGAAAAATAAGAATAAATAGAAAAACTATTTATATTCTGGTCGGATCGAGTCGGGTAGGATATAGCACTTTCGGGTTAGAGTCGGGTCGGGTTCAAAAAATTCATTCGATTTACAAGCCTATTTATTATCACTACTCAATATATTGCCAAAACTTTGTAAATAAGATTCATGTTTTAATCTTTACTTGCTATAAAATTAAAAATATGGATTTTAAATAATTAATAGGCAACCTTATGCGGCGACCCAATGCTAATGTTAATTTTAAAAATTATTGCGACCCAATTTTTTCTTTCGACGACTCTATTTTGGGTCGCGACCCATAGTTTGCGAACCTCTGGGCTATAATATAAAACAAGATTGATACGGTCATAATATTTGACTTTAAATAAGCTTTCCAACGACCTATAAATTATTAATTGTTCTAATTGATCAGAACTGAATTATCAATAGACCAATTGGAACAATTAACAATATAAGCTTATATGTCGTTGGAAAGCTTACTCATAGGGGAATCAAATGATATGTCTTAAAATAATCGGTGGAATGGATCAACAATGACAGGCGATGATAAAAGAAGATAATAGTGTATTTCGTGTCGTAATTTTTGTTTTAAAATAAAATTATAAAATTATCGATATTTGAAAACTGAACTATTTTATGCTATACATCGTTCACCAATTCAGAGAACGCACTGTACTTTTGCTAAGATATGCATTGATAAGCGATTTGACTGTAAGTGACAAATTTTATCTTAATTATTGTCTCTATTTATAAATAAATTTTTTAATCAAAATAAATAATATAATTAATGACAATAAAAATGCATTTTATTTAAATAAAAGGCAAAATAATAAATGAAATTATATATGTAATTGAAATAATAATAAAAAATTGAAATGAAAATACAATTGAAATTAAAAATAATAAGTAAAAAAACTAAATACTTTTAATACACTGAAATATACATAATCTCTCAGTGATACATCAGAATTGTTTAAAACAATAGGTCTAACTTAGGACTGTAAAGAAGCTGCAAATGGAAGTGGAGAGTCATATGCAGGAAGCAGTGCTGACGATTGATTGTCGTTTAAAAACTCTCACATCCAAGAACATGAATACAAGTATAATTATTGAATGTATTATTCAAATTATCGCCACATAAAAGGCTTCAATTATGACGCCATTGCTTTTTGCTAAGTTTGAAGCTATAATATATAGATTCTGCGACCGATTGCTAGAGAGGCTCCGAAAATTGTTATAGCGTTATCCCAAAAATACTTGTTAACTAAATCTCTGCCAAAACCTTTCCACATTACGCAAAATTTGAAATACTAGACAACCACTTCCTTAAGAATTATCCAAACACTGACACTGAAGATACGCCGATTTTTCGATCACACCACTGACGACACGATATCATCGAACAATCGCTTAAGCCTAAACTCTGGTACCCTTCCTTAAACGTTAGGATTTGGTATCAATGAACTTACACTAGGATACCATTAAAATATATATAATAAATAATTAAACGAGAAAACGTTAATACCTTACAATAGATACTTATTTAATGGTCAGCCTATTTGGATATTAGTAAGCCATCGACTAGCTTAATCCAAATTAAGCCGAAAGAGGCACATATTACAATGCACACAAATCATAATAAATTAAACAAATTAAAAAAGTTACAAGTTATGGTAAGAATCAATAACAAAATAATACATAAATATAATTAAGAAAACTCTTAATAGCATTAAGCCTATAGAAGGCTATAATAATAAAGAACTAAACATGTCTTAAGCTAACAATAAAGTGATTGTTTTTACATTACAACGCATAACAGCCTCACATACTTCTAAAGTATTCTATAAAATTAGAAAACGTTTAAGTTTAATGTTCAGTCACATCACGTCGTTTCAAATTCATGTGCTGTAATACCAATTCTAAGAATGCAATTATTGATATCAAAATCAAAATCTTCAACGATATTGATAAGTTGATATTTATGAAGAAAGATTAGTGTGCCTTATCTTATTGAAGATATATACTGTATGTTTCAGAAAAAGCATAACAAAATAGCGTTATATAATCACCAATTGGTAATGTAACAACTGGTAAATAGTTATAAAAAATCCATTTGGACTTTGCGATCGTGCAGTACTATCATGATGTTCATGACTGTTTTCTTCTTCTTCCAATTCACAATTACTTTCTATATCTGTATCTGAATTTTTCTCCTCACATGATATTTCCGGTGTATCCCTAAAGTAGAATAGATTAAACAGGCAAAAACATACCTCTGAATAATTCTTTTCTCTGTAATAGTATATTGCTCCACAAATATTGTTATGGAAATATTCGAAACACAACCAAAAATAATAATCAAAACATCAGTAATTTAGTTTTGTCTCTTCGAAAAAGGAATTAACTAGAGAAAACTTTGATTTTATGCATTTTTTGTAATGATAATTATAACGTCATCCAGGTTTCCTAACCATATGATTTTCGGAAGTCATCTTCCTTTTACAATATGAGCAATTTAAATCTAAAACTAGAACAGGAATTAAACCAAAAACAATACAACTTAACTGTCTTCAAGCGATGGTTATTCAATTAAAAAGTTGAATAATGATAAAAAATTAAATGTTATATCCATAAAACTCTTTCGCAAATCCATTATAAAAACGAGTCAATTATTAAAATTGTCACTGAATATACTTTTAAATAAAGCGAACACTATTATAAACTAACACTATAAAATATTGTGTAAAAATAAAAATTCACACAAAGTTTTTGTTAGAAATTTAAGTGTGATAACCAGGATCTAGATAAATGTATACATGCATATAAATGCATGAAAATGCATGAAAGCTTTTTAAAGCATTTCAAATCACAGTTTTTCCGTTTGCATATATATAAATTGAAAATTTCGAATAAATATTGAAATTTTATCAATTTTATGAAAAAAAATTCAAAATATTAACAGTATTATTTTTGTCAGTTAATTTTAAAAGAGAGCAATAAATTATGAACTATTATTTGAAAAAAATTATGGTATGAGAAACAAAACTTGTTAGTTTTGTTGGGTTTTCCAACTTTAATAGAATATAAAGTAAAATATAGTGCTAAAAATAACGAAAATAAGTAATATATAAATATAACTTGTAAAAAATATCAAATTTTAAATTTTGAATATATATTTGGTAAAAACGAGTATGTAATCTAAATAAAATTTTAAAATAAATGAATTTTGAACTTTAAATAATTATAATTAAAGCTTTTATAAAATTTTTTAATTTTTTAATGAATATAGCCGGCATATAATAGAGTATTTTAATTCATAAATTCATTGTTATTTAGTAAAATTTTGTGTGCATTGTGATAAATAGAGAACTCAAAATTTTGGAATTATAACCTTAATGATTTGTTTGCATTTTGGAACAAAATAACATTAAAAATTGGATATATTTTGCTATTATTTTGGAACTATTAAAGGAAATAAATTTAATTAATAAGTATTAGAATTAGATACAATATTATATTTTAAAAATTAGTTATCTAAAAACTGGTTAAATTGAATTACATTCTTGCACTCAATAGTTTCTTTATTCATATTTTGCTGTATATCATTTAATATACTTTTATACTGAGAAAAAAGGCTTTCAATGTCAATTGATTTTCGGCATAATATAATGCAGCTTTAATCCAAGTTCCCCATCTAGTAAGTACTGGAAATGGTTACAACTTTATATTTTAATTTCTGCGATAAATTTATTTTTTTGATAGTGCGATCTAACAAAAATATCTTTAACCAGGTAGATTAATGAATTAATTTATAAATTTTCGTTTTTAATTTTAACACAAGCGTGGTGTAAAGATTTTGCTAAACAAGCAATGCGGTGAGAATTTTTAAATATTTCCATTTTTAGATTTTTAAAAGCCAAAATGCGAATCCTGATCAGAAATTATTAAGTGATCTATTGAATACTGCATATTATTAGGCCACAGTCTCATACATGAATCATTGATTGTTTGTTTAATTGATCAATTATCCATTTGCTGAATATTAGTTTGAAATATTTGTTTTTTATAATAAGTTATCGTGTTTTCGGTTGGTAATTAATTTTATTTATTTTTCAAAAACCTTAAGATACTTAGGGTGTTGTGCGATGGTATATGAATTTCAGCAAAAGATTTTGCCAATTTGAACCCAAAATTTTAAGGCTCACACAAACACTATCTTTAATCAGTTATACAGTATACGACATAAAAATTGGCAAAAAATTTTTTTTAATTTAATTTAAATATTTCGCTCTACCAATAATTATCTTATTATTGGCTATTTTAATTGAATTCTACATTTATTCAACTCCATCTATATTAAATAAAAACAAATTAAACAATAATAATAAAGTTTTAGCGATAATATTTTGTTATTGTGATAATCATGGAATTGAATCAAAGAATCACCGTTGAAAATCTTTTTAATTGTGGTTTTAAAAAAGCTAAAAAGTTACATACACTAACAAGAATACCCTTGAGATCGATATATAACACTTTAAACCGAATTAATACAAACGCATCTATGGTAAGTGCTCCTGGAAGTGGTCGACCTCATAAACTTAAGGCTATTGACAAAAATCGTATTCGAGAAATTACTTTAAAAAATCGAAAATACTCAGTAGAGAAAATTGCAATTGAAGCTACGAATAGTGGTAGTCCTAATGTATCAGGTCGAACAATTCAACGTTATTTAAAATCAATTAAATATAGAAAATTAGTAACGACAACCCGACCTTATTTAACCAAAACAATGAAGTTAAAACGTGTTGATTGGTGCAAAAAACATCAATATATGGACTGGTCGAATGTTTCAGCGATGTAAGTTCATTTCAACTTTACCGAAACACAAAAGCACAATGGGGTAAGAAAAGAGTGGCTATTCCTGTGCCGAAATATTCACCGTCATTAATGGTTTGGGCAGGAATTTCAGTAAAAGGAAATACTGAATTAGCGGCTGTTTCGGGTTCGATAAACGCGGTCAAGTATATTGAAACTATGGAGGACTATTTGGGTGTTATGGAGACACTTTATCCGAATGGTTGGAAGTATCAACAAGATAACGCACCACCTCATAAAGCAAAGTTGACAATAAAATGGTTTTCTGACCTAGACATCGACGTAATTGAGTGGCCACCAGGTTCGCCAGACCTCAATCCTATAGAAAGATTATGGGCAATTATTAAACAAAAGTTAGAAGAGGTAAATCCGAAAAATCTAACTGATTTAGAGGTAAAACTTAAAGACATATGGACTAATATCAGCCCAGAAACTGTCAACGCTTTAATATTTAGTATGCCCGAGCGGATAAAAAAATGCCTCGAAGCTAATGGTGAAACCATTGATGTTTAAATTTTATTAAATTTAATTTTAAAGAAGTTACTTTATAATAAAAAATTATAAAATCGTTAAAATAAAGTAAAATTAAATACTTTAAGCTTATTTACGTTTTCCAATTTTTATATCGTATACCTTACGTTAGCATACAATCAGACTTAACTAAGTCATTCAATAGCATTCAACCAGTTCTCTATCATAGCTCTATCATACAGTTAGCAATAAACACGTGTAGATCTCTGAGTATTATAAATACTTTACTGTATTTCGATTTAGTGTTAATAAAGTACTTTGTTTTGTGTTAATTCGAATACGGTGTATAATATATCACCGGTATACTGAACGGTACTGATTCCAGTGTCGCTAAACATTATTTAAGATAATATCTTAAACTGTGTCACACTTTCAATAAGGATTAGTTCAGCCAAATATTAAAAGGTCTTAATTGTATTTCATTTAATTATTTTCACTAGAAAGGAGTGCACATAAGTCAAATAATGTTAAAATATTCGTTTAAAGGAAATTCGGTTATTATCAAAGCATATCTCATCCCAAGTATATCTCAAATATATTTCTTAATGTCAAATGTTCTTATTGATTGTAAAAAGGTTACTCAATATGCAACATTTATTTAGTTCACAAGAAATACATAATATATAGACAATAATGTTATTTTTATATGACTTTGCAAAAATCATATTATGGATTTGACATTGTACGTCTGTCCGTCTGTCCGTCTGTCTGTCACACCCTACTCTGACCCCAAATGAAAATCCCTTTATTAACATAAAGAAATGCCTTTTCCAGTCCAA
>JAQGAW010001394.1:0-19408 GCA_034698025.1 Phthiracarus crinitus | reverse complement strand
ACAAAATCTATAATTAACTGTAATCGGACAGACATATGCCACAAAATCTATAATTAACTGTAATCGGACAGACATATGCCACAAAATCTATAATTAACTGTAATCGGACAGACATATACCACAAAATCTATAATTAACTGTAATCGGACAGACATATGCCACAAAATCTATAATTAACTGTAATCGGACAAACATATGAAACTCCGAATAACAGTATTTGTTTATTAAGAAAAAAATTTACATAATAAATTAACAAAAGTTAGAGAATACATAAAATATTTATTTAACTATATTTAAAAGTTTTCATACATGTCTTTAAATGTCTTTGACTTTTAATTTAGCTCAAACCAAACTTATTTATGAAAGGAAAAGTAAGAGTCATTGTAAAACACTTCTGTGTCTATTTCGCGAAGGTAAACCAAATCTAAACTTGTATTGCCTTTTTTGTTTTTAAGAACGAATCTTTTCGATTATAAATGAGTCAATAAAATATGTCCGGGATTTTTAACTATATCAACATTAATGTCGCCCATCAAAATTACATTTTCTTTATCGACTTTATCTAAACAAATATAAATGTTAGTGATGAGTGTATTAACATTATTTCGTGGTGAAGAATAGACTAATAAAATAGAGATATCTTTAAATTCAAAACCAATGCATTCGATATTTGCATTATTGTTGATTACTGAGTATTCAATAAACTTTGTCCAATAAATTTTGTATAGACAACACAGCCTGATTCTATAATCGTTGATATTATACTTGATAATACCTTTAAGTTTGGAAAATTAAATCTATCAAATTGCGACGACAGACATTGGACTAACGATTACAATTAACTTGTAAATTGTGCTCTCTTTAAAAATTATTGTAGCTGGCAAACCAAGTGTTTTAGTACTGTGAAGATTTTTAACAGTATTTAGTGAGTAGTTTTTAACATCCATTGAGTCGTCTCAAACAGCTATGTCTTCAGCAATAGTAACAAGTTCCATGTTTTTTAAGCAATATTGCAATATGATTATAAGCATCCACTTCATCATTTGTTTTGAAAAGTCGAATGGTTTCACATGGTGTTTGAATCTTCAAATTACACAATTCCCTTGATTTAAATAAAGCGATATTATTCTGTGTGCACGCGTCTACAGCTAAGTAATTCAAAGCATTCGCAAAAGATTAACCATTCTTTTGGCGCATAATTTCGGATAGTTCAAATGCAGTAAATGGTTCCCAGAGTGTGTTTGCAAATAATTGATAGTATTTACTGCTACCTAATTAAAAAAGGAATTTATCTTGTACAAGTCATAGATGATGATAATCGCCTTCACCAGTTTTTATAAATACATGACCTCGATAATTTGTAAACAGCTTCCTGTGAACTTACTTCAGTCGCATTAAGATATCGTTAGTCTTCGCTTTATGAATGGTTTGGGTATTTAAGTTGTGATTTTAAAATCAATATATCATAGATGTTAGCCCATAATAGACGACTCAGAATAAACAGTACAAATTTTCCACATATTTTTCCCTTACTTTTTATTTATTTTTACTGTTTATACTATGAGTCGTCTATTATGGGCTAACATCTATGCATTATATATTCAGTTAAAGATAATCCGTGATGTTCTAAACATGTTGAAAATTTCCAAAATTATCTTTGTTATTTAAACTAGCTTTCAAATTATAATGTTGTTTACTATAAATTTGTTTTTGTTCTGATTCGATTAACGGTTCAAGAATCATCGTGTATGGTATTGGTAAATGTGAAAAATCAAAACGGCATATAGTTTCGCTTGCTTTGAATTTTTTGCATTAAAACGAATGTCAATGAGATAGTAGAGGTGTTATCAATTCCATGTCATTGTTTTCAGCAACACTTTTAACTGTTATGCATTTGTCAATAAAATCTATACAATGTTGATTGTTTTCACCTTTTTTGTAAACTTGTGTATTATTCATCCTTAGTAAAAAGTGGACGTGTGGACTTCCACGATGTTGAAATTCAACTCGAACTTTTGAGTGAAATATTGGATTATCCATAAATCGTCCCTTAGAATGCTCGAGAACTCGGAATAGTTCTCTATTGCGTTACACAGTAACTGGATCTGACCCAATTAACTGGTATTTTTGTTGATAATCCAGGTCAATCGCTTCATGTTCTTTAATATTGATAATACATACTGTTTTTATTAAAATAACTATTTACTCAACCAATTCTGTTTTTGGAAAACCGATTGCCTATCATCGCTAATATTTCGCGTTTAAGTTCTTCCCATTAAACTGGTGGTGATCGATCGACTTTTAAAAATTTGTACCCGTTGTCTAATTTACATAAGTTATTGACACATAAATTCAGTATTTAGTTGTTTACCGTCTGTTAAATTTAGATTACTTCTAGTATTTCTCTGATTTAAATTGATTTGCTCGGTTAACAGTAGATTTTATATATAAAGAATAATTCAACGAAAGTTCTTCAACGAATGTGTCTTGAAATAGCGAAAGTGGATGAATTCCTTCACCTTCACGAAAACAATTGCCATGCTATTATCGTGCCAGAGTGTAGAATTCGTAATAACATTATCAGGCTCTTCCACTTCGTTTCATTCCATTTCCGTATCTTGAGATACATCAATATCTTCATGTTTATCTTCATTATTGACTACAAAGCCTTCCATTTCTTTGTTGTGAGTTGAAATCCAATTATCAGTTATACTGATGTTGTCCAGCTTGTATAGTGGTGTTGTCACTAAATATTTCGCTGCATTATATATTGTTGCTGGTCTAAATGATTCAAATTTGTAATAAGTATTATAACTTATTTTCTGCTTTAATTTGATCTGAAAAGTGTGTGTGTTGTCGAATGTACGTCGTACTAAACACACTGACATGTCGACGGATTTCGGCACATTAACAACATTTCCTTCAATCCATACTGTTTGTTGAAACCATGCGGTCTTATTTGCATAACTGGTATTCGAGGTGATAATATTCGTTCTTCAAGCGTTTTAAAATTCCGTTGGTATTAGATTATAAACGAAACCATTTTGTACACAAAGTTTTGGTGTCCTATTCTGAATCACATCCCTAAGCAAGTAAGACATAAATTAACATCGTTTTATATTGATGGATATTCAGCAATTAGAAATTCTTTTTGTTGTCTTAAGCTTTCAAAATCAGTAATTTCAATTAAAGAAAGTCTGGCCGACTTATGCGCAGTTGGGTTTTTATTCTGTTCGCGCCTCCTATCATGATTTTGACTGCTAATTAATGAGCTAATATGTCTTTAATTTGTTCTTCGTGTCTCTTATCTTGATCTTGACGAGCTATTTTTTTTATTACACGTTCTTTTCTTGCTCATTCCCACGATATTCTTCCTTATTTCTTCTTTTCTTGTTCCATCCTTTTTTCTTTGCCTTAAATCTTCTTGATCTTTCAATTAATATGATAAAATTGTAGTAAATTATGTTTAAGAAAAAAATTTTGTGAGCTTTCCTGTTTGAAATTTGAATGAGTAATGAGCCACATTTTAGTATGCGCTTAATGAAGTACTTTTACAACAATGATATTTTTATTTTTGATCGATGTTATATATATACTTTTATCATTCAACAGGAGTCTTCAAAACAGTAAAAAATTTGAATTAAAATATGTATATCCAAATAAACATAAACCTACTTTCATTGTTAATCCTTTATAAGTTATAACGTATTAGGCCACTCCTAAAAAACGGCATATGCCAAAAAAAATCAGAACTATACAGTGTAAAAACGGCATTACGGTTCTTATTTTTGAATCCAGATGAGCTAAAATATTTATTTGTGGAATATCTGATAAAAAATAATTGATGGTTTCTAATGCTAAAAATTGATCCGAATCCACAGAATATAAACAATTTAATGTTTGACCCGCGCTTATATTAAACCACAGCAACTTTATTACTTCATTGATAATCGCATATTTATGTCATAATATAAACGAAGCGTGAAATGTTGGGTTTCCTATGTTGGTATTAATTAACCTTGAACTTGAAAACTCATTGTTTTGGTATTCTTATGTACTTAATATTTAATAATTAATGCGTTTATGTTTAGTCAATTATAATCAAAATTACGTTATAGATATAGATTTGTAATTTTAAAAACGTACTTATTATTTGATTTTGAATTAGTCTACTGTATACTAAAGAACTGCAGCTTTGCAAATTTAATAGACTTTTAAATTGTTAAAAATTTTCAGACCCAGAGCCCGACTTACGCCTGATTGTTTGATGTTAGGCCAGAGCCAGATTTTTTGGAAAAATTAAAGCCCGACCCGGCCGGGCCGGTAAAAAGTCTCGGGGTCGACAAATACTATATATAATAATCAGAGTTTTGACATTTGCGGAACTTAAACAACAAAATTTCGGTCGGAAATTTGGAGAAAAAAACACATTTTTCGGACAAGTTTTCGGGAGATTTCGGAAGAGATTTTATAACTAAAAATTTTTAAAATAATCTCTTGATACGAACACTATTTTGACTTAAGATTTAATTTCAGAAATTCAAAAAAATTTAATAGATATAATTTTTTTCGATTCATTTGGTCTTTGAGCCAAATAAATTCAAATTTTTGTTCCACTTAAAAAGCCCAAAATGAGCCCCCTATTAAAACTCATCAAATTTGAACAACAATTTTTAAATTAAACAGTTTCTTGGAAAAAATTCGGAAGATTTCGAAACATTTTAAATTTTCTAATATTTCGAGGTTTTCGGAAATTAAACTAGTTAAATTTTATTTGAAATATGCTTTAAAACTCATATATTTAAAACTCCGAGAAGTTTTATTCTAGCAAAAAAAGTTCGAAAAAGTCTCGACTTTGATTATATTATTCAATTTTTATAATAATTAAAAGCGTATGGCCCGCAGAAAAAAGCTGATGCAAGTAGTTTCAGAATAAAATTGAATGCCAATATGAGTCAATGGCAACCGCATCTTCAAATATCTCCCAAGCCTCCAAATATGAGTCTCAGCAGCTAATTTTATAAAAAAAATCATTGTTAATTGATAAGTTCTATCGAATGCAAGTGGTCCGATCAAAATCGGCTTAACCCACTCGAAAATAATCCCCCGTTAAATTGAGAAGCTAAAGGGCGTCATATACGATACTTAGCGCATCTCTACGCATACGCACTTTTAACGTATTCTTTTCATATTTATAATAACTAGAGACCCACATCACAATACTTTTTTTGCCGCGACCGCATTTATTTCCCGAGCCTGCATTTCCATCCCTCCCCGTATTCCCATCCCTCCCCGCACCCATTATGCCTTAGAATGCTCAATAGTCTTATGCCAGTTATTTGTTTATAGTAATATAGCTTTATATAAACTGCAAATCTTACACATATTATTTATTAGCGAAAACAAAAGCCTTCGTTTTATGCATTAAAATGATTTCATTTGATAGGGTTTGTTACAGTACTGTCTATGTAATCAAATCACGTGAACATTACACACATACACACACTTTCATCTCAAAATTATTATATTTATGTATTCCGTTTTATAAAACACTAAATATTTTTATATCTGATTATCAGGTTTTCGGGTCAAACCGTCGGTTCGGTTCGGTTTCTAGGCTTTACTCTCACGTCGGTTCAGTTCGGGTCGGTTAAAATTATTGTTTTGTCGGTTTGTCATGGGTTCCATTTTTACTACCCGAAAAACAGTTTTAAGAAATAGTGAAACATTTGTCAAATCAAAATTAATATACCGGTATAAAGATTTTAATGTGTATTACTTCTAAAAGTAAGTTTGGATGATGTTTATCTCCCATTTAAATTGTTTACTATTTTTTACTGTGTTTAGTTTCATTCTCAGAAAGTTATTCCGATTTATTCGATAATAAATTGATTAAGGATTGCCCAAATTGAACGTTTTGTCCAGATATACTAAAATAGTTTTGTTAACATTTTAAAATATCAATATTATCATACAATTTAAACAATAAGTTACAAATATAAAATTTGATATTTTTATTTATTACATAAATTGTTTATCTGCTTTCCTTTAATTCTGTAATTTATTAATCAATTTGTTTCTTTTAAATCTGAATGACTTTAAGAGAATCAAACTGAACTGAGGAGAAACGATTAACTATTTAAATGAGAAATTAAACATTATTTAAATAAATGATGAAAAATAGAAGCAATGTTTTTAGTCAATTACATATAATTTAATAATGGCACACATACTTATAATAAGACTCTAAAAGAAAACAAATTTCAATTAAGTTATTTTAATGTTATATAAGTTCACAATTTCTGTTATGCTGTTTTTAATGGTGCGTAAAAGGATAATAAATACTAGTTAGTCATCGATTGCAGACATATTCAATTAAACTAAAATCTATCGTTCATGATATCGATGAGAAATTTACTTATGTTTCAAACAAATAAATATTAATTTTCTTTCACTATTTTTTAAGCAAAATATTAATTTAATATAAGAAAATTATTTTATTGGATGCATAGAAATAAGATTATATTTCTAACATATTAAGTGAAAGTAAAAGAAGCTTTATTTATGCGCTTTATTAATATTTACTGCAGATAACAATTAATGTATGTTACATAATCTAGTTTTTACTGTAACTCTTTATATTCTTTATCTTACGGTATAAATAAAGAAAAAGTTTACCTCACTATAATTAGTGTGAACTGAGGCAAAACTAAAATCTAAAGTTTTGGCAAATATTCATACAATTAATTTTTTCGAGTAGACGTTCGTTAATTCGTTCAGTTTTAAACACTTTATTATTATTAATAAAATATTGTATTTTTTATTGTATCCAAATTGTATTTTTTTAAATTAATTAATGATCTGTTGTGCAAATTAACAAAATATTAATTTATCGAATTATGAAATGGTGTTAATACAAGAAACTCGTTCTAACAAAACTTTAATTAATGAAAAAGAAGTGGCAAACATAATAGTGACCAATAAAGAGTTGGAGTCATGTTGTGTGTCTTCAAACCTTAGTGTTAACCCATCGCCAATATTTAAAAGCCAGTTATCATTTAAGACAAAAATATTTTATAGTTTTGGACACATATACAACGATTTAAGCGTATCGATGTGGTTCGCTTATACTTTACTATTTTTCAAATTTCAATTCACTGACTCAATGGCTGGTGCATTGCTTCTTATTGGTCAAGTTGCTGATGCCTTATTCTCGCCGGTTGTTGGCATGGCGTCAGATAGGAATCCCAATTGGTTTATATGTCGATACGGAAGAAGAAAGAGTTGGCATCTTTTGGGTGTGATCATGACTACACTGAGTGTGCCATTCACTTATAATGTATGCATTGGCTGTCAAAATAGTTCAACAACTTTCAGGTTCGCTTATTATGCGATTTTTGTAACTGTTTTCCAATGTGGTTGGGCAGCAACACAGGTCGCACACGTCACTATGATTACCGATTTGACTGATGACACTAATGAAAGATTAGCGCTCAATGCATATCGGTAAGCATTATCAAGTTCATACTATCATTTTGTCTGATGGATGAGTAACGATCAATTTTTATATGACTTATCCTTTTCAAAGTAAATCATTACAAAATTATCATATCTTATTCATTTAATAAACATATATAATTAAAGTGCAGTAAATGCTCATTGTTTTATAAAACTCCAGCATTATATTCCGTTTAATAATGAGAACTCACGATGTGATTACGCTTAATAACACTTTAGATTTGAGTGCCTGAAAGATTAGTAAATACTTATAAGGTTATCATTATCATTCAAAGTGGACTTGATTTTTAAAATATTATGGTTAATGTCATTTATCGAAATAATAATTACCGTAACTATGCATTGGTATATTGTTTATGAAAAAAACTGAGATTGAAGATAAATATCCTGCTTTACGAAAAGTTTATTTAAAGAGTATTAGATTAAGCCATCAATTATTTCCTTGAACTAAAGATTAATCGTTTGCCGTTCATATACTATCTTTAAATGGAAAATTTGATTAAATTGAAAACCAATTTGCTATATAATTATATTTCTAAAAGTTATATTTACATAAACATAAAAGAAATTATATATAAGATTTTTAAAAATAATTTTTCAAATAAAATTATAGATTGGTTTTAACAATTTGCTTATGGTTTAGTTTAATTTGATTATTTTTGGTTCGAATTAATAATTAAACTATTTTAAAGCATTTAATAATATCATAAAATATAGTTATAAACTTGTTAATAACATTTTTAACTTTAACTTTGATCGATTAAATAAGTTTTTGACTACAGTATATTTAACTCTTGTTTTCACTCCAACTTATAAAATTAATTAAATTATCAAATAAAAATATAAATTATACATTAGTAGAGTTTTAGCCAGACTTCGTCAGTAGAAAATGATTTAAAATTCGAATGAAAGCTGTATTCTTACTCTAACCTAACCGATCCGACTCAGACACTCCCCACCAGACCCCACCACTCCACTCCCCACTAGACCCTACCACTACTCTCCCCAACCGCCCCACCTCAGTCCACCCTACCCCACCACTCCCCGCCCAACCAATAATAACCCCACAGATCTACCTGAAAGAAATTTAAGGAGATAGGAGTAATAAGGATAGGAAAATGGCCTAATTAATGGATTTTAATGGTAATATTTTGCAAAAAGAGCACAATATTCTAAGCAAAATGGATGCAGAAATATTTCGAAAACTCAATCATGGGGCCTTCTAGGAGGCAAAAACTGATTTTGTTAAAACATTTTTTTCTCGAATACCGTTTGAGATTAATGTATAATTCTTTTTTTATATTAGATCATTTTAATAGTTATTAATAGTTAATTGGCAAATTATTTTAAATTAAATCTTTAAAAATAATTTTAAAAGTTGTTATTGAATCCGGTAAGATATAAAACCAGGGTATATATTGTGTCTCTTAAATAGTAGATATTTAGTGAATAAAATTGGTTTCAAAAAGTGATAGGAAAGTTGTAAAAATGTGCAAAAACCTAATTCCTAAACATAATTGAATATTTAAAACTACATACCGGTTTTGGCCGGTATACTCAAAAAATGTTTGAAATTCCAAACAATTAGTTAAATATAATCAAAAAACTATTGTAATGAATAAATAATGTTCACTATTAATTTCTTAACATAGATAACTAAATTTCTTAACTTAAATTTTTAAAGTAGTTTTAAAAAATAAATTTTGGACGTAATTTATGAAATTTAAAGCG
Organism: Phthiracarus crinitus; assembly: GCA_034698025.1. Classification (NCBI taxonomy): domain Eukaryota; kingdom Metazoa; phylum Arthropoda; class Arachnida; order Sarcoptiformes; family Phthiracaridae; genus Phthiracarus; species Phthiracarus crinitus. The sequence continues at coordinate 10,159 of JAQGAW010001394.1, read as the reverse complement.
TTTATAGTCACATTTATAGTATATTTGTTTATTATTAAAAAATAATTGACGTCAAAAAAATAATTTTAAAAACTCCAATCAACTCAACTTATTAGGCTATATGTGTTAACCGTCAAATTTTAAATTTTTTCCACCTTAACTTCTCAATAGTGACCCCACCCTCCTATAAACACCCTCCATTATTCCCCCATGAGAAGTCTATAAATTGAAAAACAAACAAATTATGAGACATATATTTAGATTTATCAAACGATTAAATTCTAAAATTTTCATAATGTGAAAATATTATATTAAATTTAAATTTATTTTTCTAACTTAAACAAAATTCATTAAAATCATAGAAAAGTATATAAAGAAATCCTTGAAATCTTATCTTTAACTCACCTCTTAATTATCTAATTTAAACTTAATTTTAAAAGATTAAATCTTCACTTTAACTCTTCAGGTCAAAATGTAACTCTCTAACCTAAACCGTGAATTAATTGGCTAAATTTAGTTTTAATATCTTTAAATTTTTTATTTAAAATAGACTCGTTAATTTTACTTTATGATATTAACATAAGAAAATGAATTCAATATTATAAACCCTGTAAAAGACCACTGTATTATTGTTAATTAGAGAAAGGGTTTAATTCTTAAATAATTAAATATTAAAGTGCGGAATGGATATATCTCGTCAATTAAAATATAAATAAAATCTCACAAGACAAATAATGTAAAAAATCATGTACCGTAATATGCAATTGAGTTTCTAACGGGCCCCGATTTTTCGGGCCATGGCAGAATAACTTGTCGGGCTTTATCGGACTCGAGCTTAAATGTAGCACGCTCGGGTAGGGCCTGGTTTTTATCATAAAAAAATAAGGCCCGAAATTTTTTTTATTTGGAAGAAAATATTGAGATATACCATATTTTATATACAAAATAATAAAATATTTTAAAATAAAATTCGAATATTAATAAATGAATATTTTTATTAGAGATATAATGAATAAAATTGAATAGAAGTTTTTAGAAGATTATTGTTAAAATATTTATAATAAAAAACCGGGCCGGGTCGGGCTTTGTAAATTTATGCTTTTCAATATAAAATTGGTCTCAGGCCTTAAAATTTTCAAGAATAGAAAGTCTAATATGCAAAATGAATAAGTCAAACATAAACTGTCTAAAAACCATAGTTATCCAGACACGAAACCTCTAGGGGGTAAAATCCATAAAATCTCGATTTTTTAGGAGGTGTCAAAACTCATCGGATTTAAACAACAATTTTTTTAGTTTTTGGAAGACCCTCGAAAAACAACAAATTTTAAATTTCTCGATTTTTCGGGAGGCGGTCAACTTTTTCAGATTGGGTTAACCCTGGGCAAGCACCCCACTATGGGTAACTATGCTAAAGATACACAAACAGGCAGACAAACAAAGACAAAAATAAATATACTCTACTTATATCTAAGGAATAAAGTTAAATTATTTTTAAAATTTTAATATTTTAGCTGATTTTCTTGAAAAGGCCAGTTTATGGATTCGACCATGTCTGTCCGTCTGTCTGTACGTACCCAGTCTTTATATTAATAGAGTGATTATACCTGTTCTTTATATTAATTAAGGAATTAGTTGGCTTGCCCAGTAATGTCTTAAAAACTTATATAATTGTGACATAAGAATACACTAATTTATTAGAAAGTCATCTCTATGTGAATGTGTCGTTCTTGTTAATTAAATGACTTTAATAATTATTTATTTAAATATTCAAATTATTAATAACTTAACAAGTTATTGATATTGTTATAGACAAGCGGCAACTGTGGCTTCAAATATTTGCATGTATTCTGTGACACTGTTTGTATTGGGTTTCGGTGACTCCGGTACAATAACCGAAAAGGATTTACCCGTTTTTACTGTAATTAATTATAGTTTATATTATTGAACATTATGCTGTAATTTACTTTTTCGTAAATATTAGAGAGTGGCATATATAGTATGTGTTATTGGAATCATATTCTCTGTATTGTTTCACATATTTGTTAAAGAACCTCAACATAACGCCAAAGAAATCAAACCAAATGTATTTATTGTGGAGAAAGATATGTTTATCGAACAAAGTTGTAATATCGGGTCAAACTCAACCAACGCTATAACATTATTAGCGGTGCGTTCGATTGACGAGCTCGAGCTCACACACTCAACGCTAACCTCAAATAATAGTGATAATAGCGACTATTCAAACTTCAGCCACAATAGTGCATCGGTTATTGTTGCAGACAAATCTACTAAACAAAAACGATGGAAAACTTGGCTTAAATCATTAAATTTTTGGAAGATAACTATGATGTACACAATGGCAAGAATGTATGTGAACCTTTCCCAAGTGTATACACCATTATATTTGCAGGAAACTCTACGAATGAATAAAGTAATTATACATTAATTAATTATGATTAAGGCTATTGAATTTGTGGAAAAAACCACAGTTTTTCTTTTATAGTATAACAGAAAATTATTATGTTAATTTCCTATTAAATATAAATAACTGGTTAAAAGTTGTTTACCTGTTTTTCCTGATTTTTTTGTTAGTAAAATATTCCTGTATATGCATAGAGTATAATCTTAAAAATATTCCATTTTTGGAAATATTTTGTTATACTAATTTCGAAAATTAGAACTTCCACTATTAAATCGTAAAAGTAAATTTTTTTTTCTCTTTTTATAAAAATATTTAAAAAAATAAAGACACCGTTTGTAATAATCTAATTTTAAAATGTTTTAAATTTATAATATTCAATTTTTAAAATTCTTAATTTATTTGAATTTTAATAATAATAAAATTTTCCGGTAATATTCCCAGTTTCTGTACATTTTTTGTTTTCAGTTCCCTCTCATTTTAACCACTTTTTAACCAAGGAAATCCCTAGTCCTAATTATGATATTATATTATAACCATAGTTACCCAGAGTGGGGTGCTTGCCCAGGCTTGACCCCCCTAGAATTTTGAAAATTGTCGGTTAAATTCGACGAGTTTTTCGAGGAGGCATCCGAAAGCCAAAAAAAATTTTCGTTAAAATTCGATGAGATTTAACCCCCCTTCCCTAAAAAAATTGAGGTTTTATGGATCTGACCCCCACCTAGAGGTTTCGAGTCTGGGTAACTATGATTATAACTCAAGTTCGGTTAAATTCGATGAGAGTATATTGCATATTAGACAACCAAACGGACTTATGTTTTAAGACGATTCTTGTCGGCCGGGTTGGGTACTGAATTCTAAAGGAAAATATAGGAATTTATCAGTCTTAAGCATATTTTAAAGAAATTTTCTTATAAAAAATATTTTAATGTAAAAAAGTTAAGTAATAGATAATAGAATCTATTGTGTAATAAATTTAAAAGTCTTATAAAACTTTTAAAGTACAGTTAAAATTAAATTTAACAATAACTGAAAATTAGAGCAAAACAATTTTAATTAATCGGGCTGTGTGTTACAATTGGGTTCATGCTGAGTAGAGTAGGGTCACAACCTGTAGGGCAAAAGTAGGAATCTGTTATTAAATATTTAGATATTTCGGATTCTAATACTAATGATAATTAAAATGTTAATTGATTTGTTTGAATGGTAATGTAGGCATCAATTGCGATCATACCATTTGCCACATACGTGTCTGGATTTATATTTTCATTTATAGCAAAGCCCATCTCAACTAAGTTCGGATCAAGAGTATGTTATTAAATAATAATTCTATAACTGCTTCTGATATTCAATATTTTATAGAGTATTTTATTAATTGGTATTTTATTTGGTATCGGTTCAAGTTTATGGATCTTTTATGGTGGTATTTATAACGATTCTTACAAGTTATGGCAAGTATATATAGTGGCAGCTTTTATTGGTATCGGTGGCACTGCTCTACTTATAGCTACACTCGCTTTAACTGGTGATCTCATCGGTAATAATACAGTAAGTATATAGAAATAGAGTGACCAAATCAGTATGTACTGCGCTCTACTGGATCTCATTTCGATTTTTCATAATTCAGGGGAGGGTATAAAATAATCTCATTTGTGCGACGATGTTTATCATTAGGCTCAGAAATTTTTAACAATTCAGCAATAAAGTGGGATAAAAACGACTCCAATGCCACATTGCGCGCTAATAACATTTTTATCCTAAAATGTATTTTTCTGGGGTTTTAGATATGCCTCAATTAATTATTTCTCAGTATTTCAGTATTTTTTCAGTCCTTAATCAATAAAAACAAAATTTATTATGACCCTAAAGAAAGTATGGGGCAACCTAATACCCTAAGATACCTTAAATGGATGTTAATGTTTTTCTATGCGAATTTCCACTTTGAGTTAACTTTTGCTTTATGTCAAGAAGAGTTTAAGCGTAGGGGTGTAGCGCATAAAACTCGATGCGCAAAGCACTGTAAAAGGCAGCAAAATATTATTATCCCAAAATACATTAATTGAAATTTTTTTGGAAATAACATTGAAGTGTTAAAATATTTTTCCCGGCGAAAGCCTAAACCATGACCGCTCGAAAAACACAACGAATTTAAACGATAAGTTTTTGAAAATTCAAACATTTTCGTTTGGGGATCGCCTTTTTCAACTTTTTATACCGCACATTACCAAACTAATGAAGCCTAATCATTTTCAATTATGCTGTTCATACTGTAGCAAGTAACGAAGAAAGAGAACTAGTTTTAAAGTGCCAATAATCTTAATATATGTCTCAAAATTTGTTTGTTTGTCTGTCTATCTTTTTTTGATTCCCTTTATAGGCTCCTCCCCTTATAGGCTCCTCCCCTTATAGGCTCCTCCCCTGGGGCCCCACCGCTTCGACACCTATATCAATGGATTCAGCTCAATGAGTAAGGATCAAATGGAGGGGTTTGGAAGTGGTGAACCCCCTCAAGGGGGTTGAGGTGGGAAATATTGAAAATTATCGTTAACACTAATGCCATTGCACTTAGAATAAAAAGTTATGTTGATTTGAGGGGTCACTCGATGGAGTGGACGGGAACTTTCCTATGGGGTTTAGGTAGGAATTTTTCAGAATTATGTTCGGTGTCAGTATTAGAATGTACCAATAGTATGGGTCTAGGTGGGTCTAGGTGGGTCCGGGTGAATCGGGGTTGGGTCCGGATTATATTTCTTTATTTCCCGCCAAAGGCGATCTTTATTGCTAGATATTACATAACACACAAACATTTCATTTTCAATATGATGCTAAATGACCTAATGTTGAAACGAATGTTCTTTTTCATTTTTATGTTTAAATGTTAATCCTTTTAATATCTTTGGACTAAACATACTAAAACCGAGATTATCCTAATTTTGTCTAAATATCCAAATCTTCATTCGGATCAAAGCATTAACATTAAATTCTGCTCGGATCAAAAAAATTTAAAAATAATTAGTTAGTATTGTAACATTTATTTAAATGATAGCAGATTATTTGTTTAATTATTTTGAGATGTAAAGTATATAATATCATTAAATTAAAAAAAAACTCTAAATAGTGTAATATGATTTGGAGTTTTTTTTGGATTACCGACTTTTAAATAATGCTTAAATTTTAGCCGAAATTGGTATACTAAACTTTTGACATAAGCAAAATTTTTTATTGTGATCAAACCGACTTTAAATATTTACATTAAATAATAAACTGTGTTTAATTATTATTATAAATGAGATTTATTTAATGTTGTCAAATTTCGAAAATCTGTTTTGTTGCCAAGGGTTGTCCCAGTACGGGGTGTTTCAAAGGGTTGACATCTCCTTATAAATCTGGAAAAGTTGACCCCCTTATGAAAAATTGAGAATTGTAAAAATTTTCGCTTAAATTAGTGGCACTTTCCGAAGGGCTTCCGAAGGCAAAAATATTGCCGTTTATATCCTGGGTAACTATGCTCAAATTTATTGGTCATTCTATGAGAATGTGATAATAAATCCAAAAATACGTTACTGTAAATATGATATAAACTATGCACATACGTATAATCGATTAGGGAACTGGTGCTTTCGTATTTGCTGCCATGAGTTTTTTCGATAAAAATTATAACGGAATTGTTATCGAATTATTTCAACATTTTATACCGGAAATAAATAAAGTATCGGAAGAAATAAAAGAACCAATTCTGTATTACAAGTATGTAATGATTGCATTAACGGGTGGCGCTTCTATTATGGTTTTATTTGGATTTTTTGCCATTTTTTCCTCTAAATACGGTCGAAAAAGTAAAACAATTAAAAACAGCGCTCTAAGTGTTGGACATTAACAATAAATTTAACATTCTATCAAATTTGTTAACTTATAAATATTTATTTCTTTGTATATTTCATATTCACTAAATTTTATAAGCGGTATTGTCAGCAAATATTCAATTTAAATTGCTTCAGAATATTATATCAATAGGGAATCAAAAACATACATAAAGACTAATAATAAGAATAGAAATAAAGTTAAACCTGCTTTTAATACTTTAGCAATTCTTTCATTTATAAGTTATAACATTATAATAGGGAATAGAAATCGTATATTTACAAGAACTTTAGCTTATTTTTGTAAAATTTCTTTTCTTACAATATTTATTGTTTTATTAATCAAAGATAAGGTTTAACTTTTTTAGGTTTAACTGTATAGCTATAACTTTATTTAAAAATGTTGAACTCGAAAATACTAAACTCAGACTTTAGATGTGTTTATATAAAAATTGTACTCATATCTAAGGACAACCAAATTCGGGCAAAATATCTACCAAATTCAGGAGGGAATTGGGGTATCAAAAAGGGCATTTTCGGGGCGAATTCGGGCTATGAATAATTGTATATTTTAAAAAATATATTTAACAAAATTAAAAGATTCTTCAAAAAAAATTTTAGAAATATTTGTTTTTTGATGTTTGAAACAATCACTTTAAAATTTTATCAAACCTTAATAATATATTTTTTAATTTTGACAAAACATTTTTCAATTTTTGCTTTATCTCTTAAATTTTAACAAAATTAATGATATTTTTGAAAAAAGTTAAATGATTCGGGGCAATTCGGGCGAAAAGTTAAAATTCGGGGGAATCGGGCAAAGTGGCTAAATTCGGGGGATTCGGGCAAAATAAATAGGGTTTAAATTACTTAATTGTTCATATAAAGAGCTTTTATAGATGTCCCCGAAAGATAATAAAAACAATCGTGATTCGGGGGAACCCGAATTTGGTTGTCCTTAATAATTACATTTAAATCTAAACTTATTTAAATTACACTTTATTTTCAATAAATTATTATTAGTATTACGATCACTTGATTTAATATATTTAATAAAAACTTTGCTTATCTTATATTTCTTCAAAATTTTATAATAATTATTTTTAAATTCTTTATTAGTTTTATAAATATTATCACAACTATTTTTATTTAACAAATTATTTTGGTTTATCAATAATTTAATAGTTTTATAAATCTTTTGCTGTATTTCACACATTTTCAACATTAGTGATACTTTTTTACACATTTCTATCGAATAAATATTACACATATCTTTAGATGGCATGTATTTAATATTATTCTATTATATATTTATTTAAATGATAAATAATTTATAAACGATATAATAAAACTGCAAAAAAATAATGTATTGAATTATTAATTTCAAAAATAATGCAAAGCACAATTTATACAGAACTTACTACCGTATTAATAGTTAAAGTTGGTATCGTTATATGCAAAATTCATATATGTATTAGTATAATATTTATTGTGTTTAAACGGTAACGGTTTCCTCGATTTTTCTATTGTCTCCATTAATTTAAAGGTCAGTCAAATTATAGCTTTTGGCCATTCTTAGAACTAGTCAGATAATCTTAGGGTAAGCAAAATTCGAACGAAACTTTAGTATTATAATAAGTTAATGTATTTGTTGTACAGTATACTTTAAAACCCATGGCTCAATCAGAGATGTTCAAAGTGTGAAAACATTTCTGCGAAATGGGAAAAAGCAAACTCGTTTTAACGGTGCAATGTTGGTTATAAGTTAAGGATGGGCGAAGCGTAATGACGTAAAATTACGTGACGTAATTTTACAGATTTTTACACGTATAGTCCGTAAAAATCTTTTTTAAGCGTAAAAATCTTTACATTTTAGAAAAATTTTCTTGGATAAAAAAGGTTGAAAAACAAATTTTTATCATAAGTTTAATCTTAATAATTATTAAAATTTTTAAAACAAAGAAAATATAACTAAAACAATTAACTTGCCCTATAGTATCTGAAAATTTTAAGTTTCTCCTCTCCATAATTTTTTAATAACCACGAAAAGTATTAATAAAAGCATTTTAAAAATGTATAAGTTTTTTAATAAAAGATATAATCAGAAATTTTGATAAAAATATATTTTTTTGCGGTTCAAAATGAGGATTTTATTAAAATTTATGTTTACAGAATTTTACAGATTTTTACGTCAAATTACGTAAATTTACGTAAAATTACGCTTAATAAAAGATTTTTACGTAAAATTCCCATCCTTATTATAAGTAAAGAGTGGATTTTCAAATAAAAGAATATAAAAGCATAAAAACATGTTTTGAAGATTTTTTGAAAAAGAATATGCTAATATTCTTTTACATATTTCTAGTTTAAATGAATTAATAAGGCATATTTAATAGATTTTTGGAAAAAAAATTAAAATATATTCAAAAATATTCCCTAAAATTTTATTAATAATAATAATATTAAATTTTAATTTCAAAATATTCAAAATATTTAAAATTGACATAATATATTTGTATTGTTAAAATTAAAATAATTAAAAACAAGATTCAATAAATTGAGAAAAGAATAAAAAAATATTTTTGACAATTTTTACGATTATTTAAGAATATAAGAATATTTAAGACTTTTAATGGGAATATTTTTGATAATATTTTGGGTATTTATTGGGAATATATATTCGAATATTTTGAAAATTTTTGAGAATAAAAATCCGGTATTTAGTTATAAGTTATATTAATAACTCTTTTTCACTAAGCATTAGACAGACACCTAAACTCGAAACTCGAAATAAAAACATATTGTATATTAGTAGAACAATTAAGCATTATTTGGGATTTAATAAAAATTATCCCCCCTATGATAATAACAAAAATATTGATTTGATAAATTCAATTAATGTTTTATTAGGGAATTTAATTAATTTTATATATCTTTGGCTGTAATAGGCTTTAACTAAATTGTTTTGATGACCTTTTATTAATAAATGAAACCTTTTTTCAGTATTAGTTAGAAAATTATTAAATGAATTGTTTTCTGTAGAAAATAGAAGGTAATATTTAAATATATTTTATTCTATACTTTCATCGTTTCTGTTGACTTCTATTGTTTCTGTTTCTGTAAGTCGAAGGTCAGTTAAGTATTAGCTTTCGGCGATTTTACAGAACCAGATATTTATAAAAAATTCCAGTTAAACTTACACTCAACCTTTTATAAAAAATTGATTCACCTTAACTAAACCTACGAAAACAAAAGCACAGTTTGAAAAATATGGTTAGAAAGTTAGACATATACAGAATTTCATCTTATACTCACGAGTCAGTTTTTATTTAATCGTATTTTGTGAATACATAAACTAATGTTTATTTTCTATTTTTTAATGTAAAGTAAATAATCATTTTTTAAATAGAAAATGATGACTTAATTAATAAAAAGTATTAAATAAAGTGTGAAATCAAAACCTAATTTATTATATTAAGTTAAATAAGTATAAAGTACTCTTAAATAGAAAAGTAATCGTTTTTTATATGATATCATATGTCTTCTAAAGAATTGAATAATTATGTTATATTAGAAATGTATGAAAAAGTGTCACTAATGTTGAAAATCTGTGAAATACAGCAACAGATTTATAAAACTAATCATTTATTAAATAATAGGATAAATTTTATTGAACAATTTCTTTGCAAAGATATATTCAAATTTTCTAATAATGTGTATTTAAAGACGTTTGAATTATATAAGAATTATAAAATCGGTAAAGATTTTGATAAAAAATTAATATCGAATTTCTCACATAATCGCGAATATTACACGAACTCATCGATCGTGAATAATTCAAATAAATTTGAGTTTATTTGTAAATATAATGAATGAAAGTATAAAACAAGTACCCGTA
>JAQGAW010001393.1:0-19418 GCA_034698025.1 Phthiracarus crinitus | reverse complement strand
AAATATTTAATACACAAAATTTTGACTATACAATTGAATTAACATAGAATATAACACAAAGTGAGCTCATTATGTATTTTCATACTCTTTCTTGTTTTTATATTAATAAAGGGATTTATTTAGGATAGGATTTTTTTTCTAGGGTGAGGGACGGACGGACAAACAGATAGTCAGAAATCTATATATCTGCTTTTAAGCAGTCAGATTTAAATTAGTAAGCTCGGTTTTTTAATAGGACCTTGTACTTCATTAAGATTTTTTTGTCCGACGTTATTATCTTTTATATATTTGGACAAGTAAATTTATTAAATTCATTGTTTTAAAAAGTATTTATAAAAGTTATTTATTAGGGATTTTATGTATAAATAACATTTAAAAAATTTTACAAACTATAATTAAATATATGACATTAAATTAAGAATTTGTTCTAAAATCTAACTTATAAATATATTGGTACAAAGCAAGAGTTAATTCTAATTTATTATGCATTAGTTTTCATTTTTTATATTTTTAATTACTAAAAGTTTATAAGTTTTATATAATGTTTCAAAGTAATAAAACCTAAAATACATCTTTAAATATACCTTTATCTATTCATAGTGTAATAAAAATGTTTGTATAAATTTAAATAATTATTAATTCACAGAATTTATTGTATATAAAATTTATACAAGAAATAATGTCTACCTTTGGAGTTAAAATAGTATGTCTGTCAAGAAAACGAATGTCTGTCACGACAACTACTCCAGAGCTAATAAATATTTCCTTAAATTACAAAACTAGTATAAGTTGAGTGTAGAACATAAAGATTTCATTAACCCAAAACAGTAAACGAACACAAGACTTAATAAAATCAGAGAGTTGGAAGATGTGTAGGAATCTAAGCGATAATACGTGAGAATAAAAGCTGAAAATCACAATGGATTTTTTTGGAAAAGCGGAACACAAATTGTTGCAGTTTTACAGGTGTATATTTCGCGGTAAACGCGAAAATTTAAACGATATGCAATATAATATTCTAGACTAAATCGCTAATCAATGCAAACACGACAAAGACATATCGATTAGGCTAGAACTGTTATTCACGCCCACAGATTTAGTCCAACTTATTTTTATATTTAATTGGTTTATAAATTTTTAACCCTATTTTGTAATAACAGAAAAATCGGTTATTAGAATTATCCAATATAAAGCATAATTAATTAGTAAAAGAAATATAAATGGGTCAATTATATTTAACTTTTTTAAAAAACATCAAATAAACTCGATTATATTACAAAGCCCCAACTTTTATATTAAAAATACTACTAAAATTACAACTACCACAATCACAAAATTAGTTTTATTAAGATGTTTTGTCCAAAATGTAACAAAGTATTTACACTTCTCGACAGTTTAAATCGTCATATTAGAGGTCCACAAAAATGAAGAACTTAACGAAAATACAGACAATAAATCCCAATATCAGAAGAGTCTAAGAATATACAATCCCATTCCAATGAAGAAAATTCTGCAGAGGAATAAGAACCAATAAGTGAGAAAACTCTTGATTTGATAAAAAATTTACTATCTACAGCTGAAATTGAAATAAATGAACATTCTAAAAGACAAATTAGAGAGTTAATCAATAACAAAGAAGGCTATGAATCGGAAACCTCCGAAAATGAAGATGACAATAGCATTTACGATATAAGTAACAATGACGATTACAATGATACAAGTAATCAATACTAATTAAGATTATTGCGAACTATATTTTCAGATACAAGAAATGCAAACTATATTTTGACTGTAAATCATTTAATTGAAATACTATTTAATTTAGTATCATTATAAAATAAACGAAATTTTTGATCTTTTTATGCTTAATTTGTAGTAAATATTAAAAATAAAAATAATATTAAAATTTTTTAGTTTTCTTATTATTCATAAATATTGATTCATTTTTAGAAAGCCTACAATTGTGGAATTAATAATACTCAGAATGAATTAGTCTTAAAACAATATAGGAAATAATCAATATTGTGTTTAAATTCATATAAGCAATAATAAAAAATTTAATATTTTTAAAAACAATTTAGATTTATATATTAAATAATTATTTACATATGCTGTACAATTAGTGTCCTCAACAGTTTATTTAATTAACTTTTTACATTGAATTGTATTTTATTATCTATTGATTACTAATACAGTACCTGTTATATAAATGTTATTTCGGTGAATATGTTTGGTAACCTTCGTTACATTAGTAGCAATATTTAATGATTTTTTTTCGCTTTTATATTTAATAAATATTTCACATTCTATCAATAATATTTCTAATTGTTTAAATAATAATATTTGGACGATTCATCATGGCCATATCTGTCTTATATAGAAATATTTTATTCACTTATTCTTAATATGATAATAAATTCGTATATCATATATATATATATGACAATGTCTATTTATACCTTTAATCATTGAGTATGCATAAATAATATTTTTTAAGGGATAAAACTTTTTATTTATATTTATAAAGAGATTCGAAATATTTAAAGTATTGAATTATTAAAATGATAAAATTATTTAATAAGTTTGAAATAACTTATTTGTTAGTCCGTTTTCTTTAATCTTGTCATAGTATTTTGCATATAATTTATTTTTATAATAATATTTATAATAATTTTTCAATAATGATTTAAAAAAGTAAATTAATTTAATAAAAACTTCACTAAAAATAAATTAAAAATGTTTTACTTTCTTATAATATTAAAAGCTTTATTTAATAAATATCCTAATAATAAAAATTACAAATCAATTAAAATCTACTTTTAAAAATTTTAAACAATTTTAAATTGTCCATGATAAACTTATTTACAATTACCTTAATTACCTTTTCATTTTTAATATGTTAATTTATTTGTTAGTATATAAGTAAATTTTTAAAATTTATAATTGTTTTATAAAATTGTTATATGTTTTATTTAGTATTGATTGATTTTATTATTTTGAATTATGATTTTAATATTTGATAAAATAATAATTTTAATTTTATTTTGATTTTGATTTTTGTCGAAATATATATTTTATTTTGTATGTTATTTTTATTTGATTAAATTAATATTTTATTTACTTTTCAAAAACTTATTATTTATTATACTTTAAGGAATAATAAACAGAAAAACATAATTTCTAACTTTAAAAAATTTAATGATTCATTGATTTATAAATTTTTCAACTAATTAATAATAATACAAGATTTAAACATTAAAATACTTTAATGCAATCACATTTTAATTTGTAATGAAAAAGTATAAAATTTATAATATTTTTGTTATTTATATTTAGAAATATTACATTTCATTATTAAGTAATTTTATCAAAAACTATTTTGTTGTATTTTTAATTTATATTTTTGGTTTCCAAATAATATTCATATCATCTGGTTATTCATTGATAATTCTTAATATTGTTGTGACTCGTAGTTCAGCTCTGACTCCTAATACTTAAGTTTATATACCTTATGATTAATACCATTCACTCACGTATATATTATTACTTAAAGTTCTTTTGCATATTAATCGTTATTAATATATTTACGACATATTACTGTTTTCACTCTTTTTTGTATTACATTATGAAGCAATTGCTTTACACTGTTATTAATGCTCAATTCGAAAACACGCTTTCACTTAAAGCGCTTTATTGTATTAATTTAATATCCTTTATGTCTAATTTTAAATAATTATAGTTATTGAGTTCAGTGTACTTTATTGGTACCTTAAAGATTATTAAGCGAAAGTTATCAGATATCTATTAAATCAGCGGTACTGTGTCCAGTATATCAACAATATAATACTTTTATTTAATTTTATGATTAATTAATTTGATCATTAATTATATTATACCACTTTTTATTAAATTTATTTTGAATTTTAAATTAATTTCAAAAAGAGATACAACTCTAAATGAAATAATTTAATTAAATGGACAAATTAAATTAACAAAACATAACAAAAGATTAGAATAACCGTCATTAGTATTCCCTTTATTAATATAAATATCCCTTAATAAATATAATGAATCTTTAAAATCCCTTTATAAATATACAGATCGAAATTCCTTTATTAATATAAAGATATCTTAATTAAGAAACGTAAAATCCATTAATAAATAAAAAGGAATGTTTAAAATACGTGCTGATTACTATGGTTAAGCTAGTGTGTCGACAGACATACGGACAGACAGAAATCCCAAATCCATATATCTATCAAGTCAGATAAAAAAATATTACAATCACTCTCAATAAAAAACCATTCCAAAATTTCGCCATAAATATTTAGTTTAATTTTATTAATTAAATATTTATTGAATTTTATTCATAGATTACAGTTTTGAAAAATAAATTTATTAACTGTTATTTACGGTGGCCAAATAGGGCCAGCTAACTTAATTTTTCTCAGATATTTTTTCACAGTTAATTTCCCAGAAAATTCCTGCAAATTATTTAAAAAATTAATTTTCTTGGAAATTCTGTGAAAAATTATCTGAGAAAAATTAAGTGCGCTGGCCCTTATGGGCCACCGTAGTTATTAAATATTTTAAACTAAATTCATAATTAAAATTTTATAATAAGATTAATATAAAGTTTTTGGTTTGTTTGACTGACTGAATTTAAGATAGACCTCCTAAAAAACATTTGTTTTCTCTAAGAAATGAAATTTTTAACTGCAAACATTTTTTATCTCTTTTTTATCTCACTTTTTTATCTCTTAAGTTAAGATAGTTTTTGGTCGCTCACTCAATTCTATCGCTCGCTCCCATTATTTTCGTTATGTTTTGTTAATTTATATTAAATCGTAATAATTTAATGTTTTGCAAATAATATAGTTGATTATTTAAATCGGCATATGCCACGCAGAAATTCAGAATATGACATTCTCAACCTTTTTAATTTAAACCAATAACTGTAAAAACTTAATCAACCCGTAATATGCCGAAATTATACATTAAGAAAGTTTTTAATTAAGATAGTTTTTGGTCGTTCGCTCTCTTTTATCGCTCGCTCCCAATATTTTCTAATCTATATACTTTAAAATTTATATCTAAACTTTTTCGTTATTTTCTAAGTAATATTTATTGTTTATTTAAATCGGCATATGCCAATCTAAAATATGGATTTTTCCATTCTTATTCTTTTAAATTTAAATTAATTTATATATAAATTTAATTATTACGGAATATGCCACAATATAAACGAATATGCAGCTGTTTTAATTCTTTTTTTTGTAAATGTTTACAGATATTTCTTCATAAAATAACGGAATATGCCACTCCGAAAAACGGAATATGCCGCAGTTTAATCGGTTTTAATTTTATTTTTTGGCAATTTTTTCAGGTATTTCTTCATAAAATGATGGAATATGCCACAGTTTAATCGGTTTTAATCCAATTTTTTGGCACTCTTTACAGATAATTTTTAAGAAAATAACGGAATATGCCACTCCGAAAAAAGGAATATACCAAAATTTTTAATTTTATACAATTTTTTAATTATGTTTTAGAATATTTTGCTTTTCAACAATGATTTTTTGAAGATAGGAGTATTTTATGAAAATTCCTTTTAAATATAGGAGTCTTTTTGAAAAAAAATCCCTTAATTAATATAAAGAAAAAATCCCTTAATAAATATAAAGAACTGGTGAAATCCCTTAATAAACATAAAGAAACGAAAATCCCTTTATAAACATAAAGGTGCACACACAGACGGACGGACAGACAGGGTCAAATCCATATATCTGAGAATTTTGTAGTCAGATTAAAAAATAATCCGCATTTTTAAGTGTCATATGCCAATTTCAATAAACGTCTTAATTACTTACAAAATAACGATGAAACAAATTAAGAATACCTCGTATGCCAAACGTGTAAAAATAATAGTTCGATATTAGAGGTTACCGAGAATTGCAGTGACAAAGACTCAACTTGTATCGACTGTACCGAACGTAAAGATGTTAACGATTACTCTGCTTTTGAGGCTATAATAACTGAAATGAGGCTAACATTATGCAAACTATGAGTTAATGAATGAATGAACATAAAAAGTGACTAAAGTGTGAATGTATTTTTGAGCAACGCTAACGTTTGCTATGTTAAGCTTGCAGTTATGTTGATAGCCGTCAAACGTGTAACTTTAAATTATAAGTTAGCATTTCGTTAATTTATTCTATAATATATTTTTATTTAAGTATAGTTTTGATTTAAATGATTCTTTCCAATCATTGTTTAATTAATAATTAATTGTCTGTATTTGTGTGCACTGTTAGACATCGGCGGGCATAATCGTAACGGACTGTATTGCTCGATTCGTGTCCAATTAATTAAGTGTTGTTTTGTACAGTATAATTTTTTTCTCATTAATTTATTTAATAAATATAATTCTATGGTATCCTTAAGTGAGTTTATTTCTGCAAACTAATTATTTTTATTTACTATATTAATAATTATTTATATATTTATTTTCATTTTTTATTAATTTAAAATTCTTGTTTTTAATATTATGGACTAGTTCTTTTAAGGACAGGTTATTAATATTAAAAACAAGTTATAACATAAGTAAGATTTAAATTAATTTTTCTTTTTCAATTCAAAATATATACTACATTTTATTTTAATAATTACTTTACTTTTATTTAGGAAATGTATCTCAAACAGAAGTATACTTACATACACTTTATCGGTAAATCTGCAGATTCTCCAATCATAGTTTACAATTATGAAATGACATCTGAAGGATATTTAAACTTGGAAAAGCATATAAAAGCTTTTGGCTCATAAATGTTGTTTGTAGACGGTTAGTCTAATAACAATAAATCAATTGGTTTGAAGTACCCGATGAACCACGATGTCTCCCCGAATTTTGTTCAAAATCTGGATGATTATCTAATATGAGAGACTAGTAAAGGTACAAAAGTTTTGAATGTTTTCGAGAAAGCTGTTTAAGAAAGTCATATCATAAAAGAAAAGTATAAAACCCCACCAAAAAGATGAAAAGGTTGCCACGCGAAACAAGTAGAAAAAAGATATCGGTGCTTCAAGAAAAGAAAATTTAAAACAAAACCAAAAATAATTAGTTAAATAGTTTAGAAATTTTATACATTTTACCAGCAATTTTATTATTTTTTGTTTTTATCTTTTTTAGAGTACAACATTTTATTCTAGTATTTATATTATTTCAGCTTTTGTAGTCTTTATTATTGATACGACACATTAAATACTATTATACAATTATATTAAATTTAATTCTAAAGGAATTAAATGTCATAGACAGGTGTGTCTGTTATTTATGGATAATTATCGTCAATACCTATCCTATGACACCCAACATGGGTTTGGGCACGAGTTTGCCTGTGAAACCAAATAAACCCCGAAATCGAAAATTCGATTTTGCGGCCGAACCGTAGATTTCCCAGAGTTATGGCATATATAGTTGAACTTCCATAATCTCAATGAATCCAAAAATATCCATATTTTCAAAATTCCCGATGTGCGCCCTAATCTTAAGGCTCGCCAATGAAATTGTTAGCGCTTTTCTTTAAATACATTTAAAAAACTCTTTTGTGTTTTAAAACTTTTTTTTATTAAATATTGTTTTACAATTAATAGTGTAGAGTGCGAATCTGGCCTCCGATTTCTCGGGCTCCCGCGGGCCCCCAACAATAAGTATCGGGCTTTGTCGGGCTCGGGCCTTAAGTTAAGAAAATCAAATCGGGCCGGGTTTTTGTTTTAAAATTTTTAAGCCCAATTTAGAACTTAATTTCCAATTTTCTGTAAGAATTAGTTGTTAATTTTATTTATTTCAATTCAGAAAACAGTATATTTTAATGCTAGATTATCATTTCTTAAATTCATTAATTGTTTTTAAAGATTTTGACTATAAATTATTACTTTTTATTATGACATAATCGTTTTGATGGAAAATCGAGCCGATCGGGCTTTCTTTATTTAAAATTGTCGGGCTTTTGTCAGGTTCGTGCCTATGCCTGGCGGGCCAACATCTGATGATTTCGCACTCTAGTATAGATATAACAACTAATATAACTCCAATCTATGGGATTAATAAAACTCGTAAATAAACAGTGTTAATAAACATAATTATTGAACATTGTTTATGTATAGTTTTGTTATGCATTTTAGAATTTGTATTGAAAATTGAGTTTTCATAAGTTTTGTTTCATTGACTTGAAAACAATATAAGTCTTATCATATAAGCTTATAATAGATTGGTTACAAATTAAATGCCACGCGATATACGAAAACAATCATTAGAACAGCAAAAACGTGTGACAGAATCGGATCCGTGTCATGAAGAGTCAGCGCTATCTTATAAATGTTTAAACGATAATCATTTCGATTACGATAAGTGTTCGAATCATTTCGATAACTATAAAGCTTGCAAAACGTTTTGGAAACAAATTGTTGACTTAAGAAAACGGAACAACATTTTCCCAGAATTACCGCCCAGTGATGAACGAACCGCTATTAGACAACAGTATATTCAAACTAAAAGTTTTGCTAATATTGCCAAATATATGAAACTTAAAAACCAAAACCGAAATTAATTCGTTAATTAAAACTTTTAATTATTTGATTGTAAATAATAATAAAATATTTGTACGAAATGGTCATAAATTTAGTGAAACTGTTTTCGCGTAATGTGTCGACAGTGTCTCCATTGACCGCTGCTTTCAATCGATTAAATCACAAAAAAGAGTTTCCACGCTTTTTTGATCGACAAACTGGTATTTTTAATCACGACATACTTCAAGACGCGACTGGCTTTTATCTGTTCAAACAGAAAGCACTCATTGACGCCGATTTTCTCGTGAAGGAGGCATTGAGTAACGATCGTAAGAGAAAAATGGTCCAAGTTTTTGATCAGTTGTCCAATTGTTTGTGTAAAGTTGCAGATATGGCCGAATTTGTTCGCGTCGGTCATCCGCAACAGAACTTTGCTCATTACGCTGAAGAAGCATCGATCGCTATTAGCGCTGAAGTGGAAAGACTTAATACTAATAAAGAATTATATGATAAATTAGTAAATGTTGCTGAAAATGGTGACTGCGTTGACACGACATCACTCGATGATTATGTGGCAAAATTGTTTTTATTTGATTTTGAACAAAGCGGTATACATCTTAATGAGCAAAATCGTGAAATGGTGGTCAAGCTTAACGAACATATTCTTCACGTGGGATCATATTTTATGAACGGCACGTGTTCTCCAAGAACTGTTGCGAAATCTAATTTACCGGTAGAATTGAGAGATTCTTTTCATTCAGATGGCGATAATATAATAGTGACCGGGCTTTTCAATGACTCGGATAATGAACGCGTTCGCGAGGCTGCGTATCGCATATACCTTTATCCTGAGGAACATCAGGAACGTCTTTTAACTGAATTACTAATGTCAAGATTAAAATTGGCTTCTATTTGTGGATTTAAGTCATATGCTCATCGAGCTATTAATGGAAGTATTGCTAATAATCCCGAAACTGTTTGGCAATTAATTGATATGATTAGCGATAAACTAAGACCAATGGCCGCTAAAGATTTCGACACAATGCTCAGACTTAAAACTTCTATTAATCGTTCGGCAAAAACTATAAAACCATGGGATGTGCCATACTATACAACAGCATTTAAGCAAACAAAATATAGTCAATGTATCGCCTCGTGTGCGCCTTATTTTTCATTGGGTTCGTGTATGGATGGACTTAATCTAATTTTTAAAAGTCTATTTGACGTGAAACTTGAAATTAGTGAAACAATCAATGGAGAATTATGGCATCGCGATGTCATTAAATTAGAGGCAGTCGAGACAAACACAAATACAAAACTAGGATTTATTTATTGTGACTTTTTTGAACGAAATTCTAAGCCTCATCATGACTGCCATTTTACAATTCAAGGCGGATGTAGATTAAGCGATGGTTCATATCAACTGCCGATTGTTGTGCTAATGCTAAGTTTACCCAATCCTACTCCAGTAATGCCATCACTATTGACGCCTAATATGGTCGATAATTTATTTCACGAAATGGGTCACGCAATCCATTCAATGATCGCACGAACTCCGTATCAGCACATCACTGGTACGCGTTGTTCAACAGATCTGGCGGAAGTGCCTTCTATTCTCATGGAATACTTCGCTTCTGATGCTCGCGTTGTATCGGCATTTGCTCGACATTTTCAAACTGAAAAAGAAATTCCCGAAGAATTACTTAATAATTGGCTAAACTCGAAGCGCGTTTTTATGGCTAGTGATATACAACAGCAGGTGTTTTACTCAGCTTTGGATCAGGCGTATCACAGTAATGATCCATTGCGTGGAATGAAAGACACCACACAAGTTTTAACTGATATTCAAAATCATTATTTTGGTTTGCCAACCGTTGCAAACACTGCCTGGCAGTTAAGATTTGGTCATCTTGTTGGTTACGGCGCTAAATATTATTCATATTTAGTGTCTAAATCAGTTGCAGCCATGATTTGGAAAAAGTTATTTGAATCCGATCCGTTCTCTTCTTCAGCCGGATCTGTATATAAACGAGAAGTTTTGAGTCACGGCGGCGGCAAACCACCAAAACTAATTGTTTCTTCTGTTTTACAAGAAGAAGTGTCTGCAAATTTATTATCGAATTCGCTTATAAACAATATATTAGAGTTTTATAGTCAAATTGATGACACTTTTGTATAAATTTGAGCTAAAATGCGTTAAATATGAATACAATTAATAAATTAAATAATTTTAACGTATATTTTAATTTTAATGTGATAATGTTATAGTATCTATCATTTTGTTTTTGAAAGTGTCGTATTTACGTTATTTTCATTGGAATGAAAAATATTAACGTAAATATTAAATTATTAAAAAATGTTGAGTTATTAGTTAAGTTATTTGAACCTATTAAACAGAAAATGAATTCAATTATTAAGTGAAGATTTTAATCAAAATATAACTGAAATAAATTATTCAATATTTTAACTCAGTTTTATGCTTCAGATTTGAATTATTTAATTTAAAATAAAATCCATTTTACATTTTTTAAATAAATTTTAAATATTTCTTGACAAAAGATAAATATGATTCATATAAGACAAATAATGTTAATAATCTAAGTAATGTTATGGTAAATAAATAAGTGATATTTTGATGTTTATATGAATAGGATAGACATCTAAATAAGATATAATCGATTATATTAGTGCCAATATTTATATGGTGCTTAAATATTCGACGCTTAATTAAATTATGCTAAAAATTAGATAATAAATCATATTCATAAATAGTTTATTATACAATGATGATCGACAACGATCTCTCGAATTATTTGCTTCGAATCGGTAAAGGCTTATCTGTATCCGTGGAAACGGCAATACTTTTCATTTCAGTAGCGTTTCGTTCGCGAAAGAATCCTTGAAATGTTTTGCATTCGCGAACAGTTATAGTCATCTGATTGGCGGTCACGTCAGTAATCATGATTTGATCCACGAGTTTGTTTTGCTTCTTCCAAAACTCTGGCGGCGGAGAAGACCGACTAATAGTCTTTTGATTGGTTGTCATTCCTGCGTTATTGTTAGGAATCAGTGATGGCGTCTCCGAAATTGGAGCTATATTTGACTTGTTTTGAAAGTGTTTTGCATTTGTTTGGTTTTTTTGTTGGATCGGGTGTTGAACAGAAGAATTCTGCTTTTGTTGCGAATGATGCGAATGCTTTTCTTTACTTTGAACTTGTGTTGCAATTGATGTCTTGCCAACGTTATTATTGTTGACATTATCTGAACTTTTATTCACCAAATTAGATGAGTATTGTTCATCATTGGCTGCTATCGACGCCTGTCGACCATCTTTGGCAATCAATTTAGCACTTGTCTGCACTTCTGCAGCTTTTTTAGAGTTCGAAACAGTGGAACTTACTTCAGATCTAACTATTTTTGGTGTGGAGACTGACGTTCCCACACCTATAGAAGATAACGAAGTATTTACAGATGAATTAAGACCAGAATTAGTTGATGACGAGACAGTACTTGTTGCTGACGACACCTTTTTATCTGATATGATCTTTTCGGTTATTTTCATTAGTTTTGGATTACTGTGGCCATCATTTGCGTTATTCGATAGAGGTTTTCGTTTGAGCGGCACATCTCGTCGTTTGTATTCATGATTAGTATTCGATGATTCAAAACTAGTGCTCACGTTATTATCATCATTACTGTCATCAAACACATCAGACTTGCTTTGCTCTCCATTACTGCCACTGACGCTGACCGACGAAGCAATAGCGGTGTCACCACTGGTTGACGGACTTAAAGCGTTTAAATCAATCAAAGCGTCACTTAAATGTCTGTCTTTGTGACCAGCCTTTGACTTAAGTCCACGCTTTTGGTGTTCTTTTTGCTGACTTTGTTCAAAAGCTTCCAGTAATCGAATATCGAGTATATTTTCTTCGGGTTCCCAAGTATTATACTTTGGTGACCAACCCTTCCATTTAACAAGATATTCGACGCGTTGCTTACGAACGCGTTTTTTGAGAATGCATTCCGCGGCGAATACTCTCTCACCGACGGCTGACAACTCCATTAATGACTCAATTTTGGCGATCTCTTGAGGATTAATTTTGGATGATTTTGTGAGAACAACACACAAACAAAAAAATAAAAATTAAATTATTTATATTATTCGCAAAAAATCAATTCGTTTATTAAATCGCAATCTCGCACACGATTTAAAAACAATTTAGAAATAGAGCGCCAATTAATTCGCGATGTTTTCGGTTTTGTTTTTTGTTTAACTGTTCCACAAAAATAAAATCACGCAATAATTAATTCGTTTTCTAAATGAATAACAATTTTTAACGAATAATTCGCAATTAATGGTAAAATAGTAAAAAATAACAATTATATTATACTTAATAAATCATTAGACGAATAAATAATAAAATACGGAAAAACCAATAATAAATAGTTATTTTTGTTTTACGTTTTAATTTTCGGATTTACACTAATTTTGATGAAACGCATTGAATTGAAACAAAACAAAACAATATTGAATGAATATTTTGTTTGATTTTGCGACACAACACACAACACGTAACACAAAACCAAACAATACTAATCGTTTAATATAATTAATGATAATAATAGTTTGTAATGTAGTGTTGAATAAGATTTCGATTTCGATTTCGATTGCGACAAACGTATGGATGTATTGTATGTATTGATGTATGAGATGTCGTGTCACTAAAAATATTTTGATGTCAATTTCGAAGCCAATTAAAAATAATGAATATGTTTCTCTGTTCGTCAGTGCAGTCTGTTTTTCTCACACATAAGCATATATATATGATGCATATATATATACGTATAACTTATATATATGTGTATACAGTATAATGCTATAAATGAACTCTCAATAGCAGACAACAGACTGTGAAGCAAAAATAATATGATACTGTATGTATGTATATATTAATACGTGGGATAACTATAGCCTTTATCTATTCTATAGCTATTATATAGCCTTAAGTGATGATGAGGTACACACAAATCTAGTGAATGAGCCATATATATATATATATATATAGTCGAAGCCATTCGCCAGCTGTCAGTGCTGTAGTTATCGCAATGCAGTCTATGCTAAACCTTGTGCTGCTTTTTAGTGCTTTTTAGTGCTCTCTTACGACATAACAATAAATATGTTTTTGTGCGGTTTTTCGTTTTGTCTAAATTAAGTGCAGATAACGCTCTAACAAGTAAATAAAATTGAGATCAGTATCATATATTGGGAATTAACCTATTTTTCTATACATATAACGTACTACAGTCATGTTTACACTAAACTAATTAATTGTTTTCAAAGCAACGTCTAGTTTATCTCAAGTTTTCCTATTTTTGATTCAAACATAACTTTCCTTAATATCATTAAGGCTGTGAAAAATCGGTTTTGACCGAAAAAGTTTAAAGATTTAAACTTCGGTTAAACTAGTTATGCACTTTATATAAGTTAAATTATTTAATTTAAAAAACAAATTTTTTAACCGAAAAAACCGAATTTCATAAATTAAGTCTAAAACATTTGTTTTAGCGTATAAATTTCAAATTTTATTAACCAGTTATATAATTTACTGCAATAATTTTATTAAAAAAGTTAAAAATATGTTCTTGAAAACTTATAAAAGTAAACTAATTAAAAGAACTTTTACCCTAAAATATTTATTAAAATTGTTTTAAAATTAAAAGAATTAATTTATACGTCATAATTAAGTTTTATTTGCAATAATATTTAGATTTATTCCTAAATATATCGAATTGTTTAATAATCGATAATTTTAATTGTTTATATTAATAAAAATGTCAACCGAAACCTTAACCGAAATTGGTCTATAATTCTAACCGATAACCGACCGAAATTTAACACTTTTCTAACCGATTTTTCACAGCCTTATTTATCATATAATATAAGCTTATATTTAGCCAATCGTTGATTAAATAATTAAATATAGAATGAATTTATTTTAATGAGCGATTATTAGCTCACTTTGTACAATACTAATTTATTTTATTTATTGGTCTAAACTTTACTTAAAACTATTTCTACAAATAAAGCTCTATAACTAAAAGCAGTACTGTATATTCACGCTAAGATAATGTAAATTTTTGTATTATAATATTTTATTAGAATTATTGCTCTCTTATAAAATTAGTCGTGCAATAAAAATATTGCTAATTAATTCAATATTTTTCACAAATTTGTGAAAATATGCATCTATTTTCAATATATGCATGCAAACAGGAAAACTCAAGTTTCATGCATTTCCATACAATTATATGCATACTTTATATGCATTTATCCGGATCTGATAATAATTATATTTCTTTGAAATACATAAAACAGTAACAGTTACTGTGACATCGATTTTTCTTGTTATTAATTCAAATGATTCACAAATTCTGAATTTTTGTTGAAATAGTTTTTACGCTTCATTTCAGAAAGAGTAGGAGCAGTAGAAATATTTTCCTGGAAATATTTGTAATCGTTTTCTAAATTATAAATCAGATAAAAACAAAATGTTTTGCATGAAAACCAAAGATGATCATGGTTTTGAATAACCATGGATTAATCCAATGGTTTTTTAATCGATTGGTTTGGTTCAAAATTTGAAAAATTTTATGGTTTTGATGGTTTCAGTTTTAACTAAAAACCAATGGATAAACCAAAAGAAACCGTTGGTTTTTTATTGGTTTTTATATTGAAAAAATGACATAAAACAATATCTTAAATTACAAAATCGCACTTTTATCATATAAGGCTTATAAAATTACCAGATTTTTTAAACCAAAAATAAAAAACTGGACAAAATTAACAAAATGTAACAAATATATAAATAGAGATCACTTTTTGAAAATTAAAAAATTGTAATAACTCTTATTTTTAAATGAAAGGAAAATAATTTTTTTATGGTTTTGTTGGTTTTATATGGCTTGGTTTTGTTTTGTTTTAAATTTATTTTGGTGGTTTGATTTGGATTGAAAGTTATGGTTTGGATTGGTTTCAAAAGTCAAACAATGAAGACCTTTACATTAAAACCTCTGTTGCAAAGCACTGTACGGTAAAAGAAATTTTAATGCCATTAATGTTAAATTTCAGTTCATCTTATATTTCAATTAGAGATAGAATTTTAAACTCCAACTCCATTGGAATGGGATTGGGATTGGAGTTGTAAAAATAGGCTTAAAATTAATGGAGTTGGAGTCAACTTTTCAAATTTAATTTGGAATTGAGTGGAGTTGGAATAAGTTTTAAACGTTAGTGATTGGAGTCATCAATATTTTTATTGGAGTTGGAATGGAATTCTTCTGAAAAATTTTAAATGCCTTTCCGACAGCTTTGATATCGACAACATTGTCGTGTACTCGACCCGAACCAGACATTTCATGTATCCGTTTACTAGTAGATTTAAAACCTCTCTGTTTATTGATTGAAATATGTTCGGATTCCTGTTAGCCTTGTTATTAGCGTTAGTTTCATATGAATTACATTCAATCTCAGGTTTGTCCAAATTGTGTAATTTACAAAATCATTAGGAAAATTGCGCAAATTGTGAAAAATAATATTATAATTTAATTATTATTGATTTTTTATTTTATGTTTTACAAGTTGTGTGATATAAAAGATAGTATAAAATATGAGCTAAAAATATGAAAAAAATGAATGAATTTCATCGTTTCAACCATCTGAAAAAAATTTAAAAATGAGGGTTAATCATCGATTTGGGAAGGGGTTTATGGCCCATGGGGTTGAACGATGAAATTCGATCACTTTTTCGTATTTTAGCTCATATTGTAAACTAATTAAATTCACTTATAATTATTTTGCAAAATTTTAATCATAAGATATCATAAGCTATCTATAGGATCAATATCTGTAATACTCGGAATCAGATGAAGTTTCATTAAAAGGCATTAATTTTTTAGCTGAACTAATTTTTAATTCATATTGAATTGCAATTAGTTTTTGAATTCTTTCATGTAATAATCTGTTTCTCTATTTTGAATGAAATTTTCCTTGAAAATTAAAGCTTCTTTCAATTGATGCATTTAAGGGAGGAATATATTATAATTTTGTGGCTATAATTTATAGAGGTTTGCAAGATTTAAAATTAGAAAAATTTTCCCTAAAAATTCAATCCACAAACGCGTTGTTCAGACCATAATAATTCAGATTTAATTTTCCCGATAATATTTATATTAGCTTTTTGTTCATTTACTAGTTCTAGAATTACAATTTTTGTTTTGCATATCTTGAAATGAGTTAATTATAAGGCTTTTGTTTTCATACCAAAGATTGTATTTTAAAGCATGAATTGTTACAGCGGTTTCATAATGTACTCGTACAGATTCAGTAACTACTCGAACGGGATTTTGGAAACCTGTCTCTTTTCAGAAACTACTCGAACGCATTCAGTAACAACTCGTACGCTTTCAGAAACTATACGTTCTGTGCGTACAACATATTTGAGGGAAAGCAAACGGTCAGTTCGCTAACACTCCAATTATTTATTTTTATAGTCCAATGTATCGGTCAACTGGTTTGTACGTGTAGTTTCTGAAAGCGTACGAGTTGTTACTGAATGCGTTCGAGTAGTTTCTGAAAAGAGACAGGTTTTCAAAATCCCGTTCGAGTAGTTATTGAATCTGTTCGAGTACATTATAAAACCGCTGTATCATTTTAAGAAGATTTTTAGAACATTTTTATGTTCATTTTTAGGTAATTTTTTGTTATTTTGGCCATTTTAGAAATCTTTTATTAAATTTAAAGACAGGTCAACTTACAGACAGACAGACATATGGACAGACATGTCAAATCCAAGAGCTCCTTTGGATAAAATGAGCTAAAAATATGCTTTGGAAACGATATAATTTATAAGACGAATCATCACTTTAAATAGAAACTTAACTCTAATAAATTACTGGTTTTGTAAAATAGCCAAAAGCTATTACTTGACTGACCTTCGACTTTAGGGAAAACAAAAGAAAGTGAGGGAAAGTTATACGCAAATGGATAGATTTAACCGTACATTTTCTACAGAAAACTTATCAATATATACAGTATTTTCATATTAGAGAGAAACAAAAGTAATTCATTTTGTATAAATATTTTATTTGTGGATTGAATTCAAAATTATGTTTAAACATCATTTTTGTTATTTTTAATATTGTTTAATAATTTTGTAATATTTAGGTTTCATTTTTAAAAAAATTGAAAAATTTATCATCGAATGTCAGCAAAAGGTTTGTGTAATAATTATTTGCAAGAAATGTGTGAAAAAGTGTCACTAATGTTGAAAATGTGTGAAATACAGCAACAGATTTATAAAACTAATGAAATGTTGAGAAACCATAACAATTTGTTAAGTAAATATAGTTGTGATGGTATTTATAATACGAATAAAGAATTAATAAATACATGCGATAATTATAAAGAACTTCATAAGCAAATTAAAATAAGTAAAGTTTTAATTAAATCATGTGATTATATTTCCAATAAAAATTCATTAAAATTAAAGTGTAATTTAAATTCGTTGTGATTATAATGAATGCAAATATAAAACTAATCATAAGAGATACTTTCAATCACATCAATCTTTACATCTAAACAAAAGACAATATATGTGTGTATGGCCTCAATGTGGACACAGATTTAATCATTCTTCTTGTTTACAGCGTCACCAATGCAGTCATTTGAATATCAAAAACTTCAAATGTATTCAATGTAATAAACTATTTCAACAAAATTCTACCCTAAATCGACATAAATCAATTCATTTAGGCTATAAGACAATTAAATGCGAATATAAAGATTGTAACAAAAGTTTTCGAACGAATGGAGATTTAAAAAGACATTCACTCATACATTGTCAACAAAAATTATTTAAATGTGATTTTAAAGGATGCGATAAAAGTTTTAAATATAAAACAGGATTAATAGTACATAAATATCGACATTTTGGTTATAAACGATTTAAATGCTATTATAATGATTGTGACATGAAATATGTATCATTGAGTGATTTGAATAAACACATAAGTTCTCGACATATTAAACAAATGCGATTTAAGTGAGATTTTAATTATTGTAACAAAATCTTTATTAAATCTTTAATACATCTAATAATTTGAACGATCACATCAAATGTCATTAAATAAATTATTTGGCAAAATAATGAAAAAAATTTTGTATTACTTGACTGATACTAAAATTTGAATGAAAAAAAAAGAAATTGAGGAAAGTTATACACTAATGAATAGGTTTAACCGTTCATTTCTAGAGTAAACTTTTCATTTAAAAATTTCATATCACACAGAAAACAAAGTTATTTATTTTTGTAAAAATATTTTATTAGTGAATTGCAATCAAAATTATGTTTAAATAGAATTTTTGTTATTTTCACAATCTATTAATAATTTTGTGATAATTTTGTTTAATTTAAAAAAACTTTAATAATTTCAATGATATGACACAATAAATTCTTATAAATATTAGTTTATACTTCTTATATAATTAGCCTCGAATAAGATTTTGTCTGCAAAAGATTTGTACTATAACCGAATTGTCGGCATATAAATTGTCGACATTAAAGAGAAAAGGGTATTACGTACGAATATAATTTAAGTGAGACAAAATTTTATGCTTGAGACAAACTAAGTCTTAATAACTCATCACAGAACCAAACAAAATCCTTAATTATTTAAATATTCAAACACAAATTTTTAATTATAAATACAAACAATTGAATTTTTAAATATTCATGTTCTTTAAAGTTATATTATGTTTATAGAAATTTGTAAATTTTGATTACTGTGTCTAT
>JAQGAW010001392.1:0-19426 GCA_034698025.1 Phthiracarus crinitus | reverse complement strand
TGTCTAGAAAAGTGTAAAAAAATTTGAGATATCAATTTTACTTTTTTGAAAAAAATTGTTAGACTTTATTTCTCAACCAATATCTTAAAAGGTTCCTTGATTTTTTTATATCATTGAAAAGTAGTTTCTATTATTATGATGAATTTTTTAACTTTTATAAGTTTACTTAAGCTTTAATGAGTGAATATTAATATTTTACAATATTTAAAACCAAAAGAATTTAACATTGATTAGAATAGGAGTTTATTTAAATTTTCCTTTTTTATATTTATCTTTTAAAATCAGTTTCAGGTTTTGGTTAAATTTTGAATACTTTTATAGTTAAAATAACTTTATTTATATGTAAATATTAATAATTTATATCAAAAAATATTTGTGTCTAGAAAAGTGTAATAAAATTTGAGATAGCTAATAAACGTATACGAGTTGATATTAACAAGATATTTTATGTGCAATGTCTGTCTATCAGTTTGTGTACCATTAAATTTATATTTGTTATGTAATGTTATTATTAGACATTTTGCATAGGAAAAATGACTATTTTTATCAAATCTTAATTGTTTGTAAAATTAATTCTACTAAAATACTTTTGAATAAGTAAATTATCTTATACTTATCTAATTGACTTATAATAAAGATATTAATGTAATGAAAAGCATATTTTTGTTTGATGAAAACCTTAATTAACAAATATTTCTTCTTAGAGTAAAAAGTTAAAACCGTTTAAAGTGTTAATTGAACTTGAATTTTTATTAAATTGTAATTAAGGACTTAAGTATTAACATCACACAATAAAATGATAAATTGAAACACATGATGAGTTATAAGTATTAAATAAAAAAAGAATATATGTAAACAAACTATTTTTAATGATCATTATTGGCAAATATTTAGTTAATATGATTTTTAAAACATATTTAGCATTATAATAAAAAAATTAATATTTAACTAAAAAATTATAATAAAAAGAAATATAACTTTTTAACATATGACATCATTTATATATTTAAATAATATAAATCAATTCAAAGTGAGCAAGTTTATTCAATTAAGATTGTTTTTGATTACTTGACTGTTTCTAATGAATATCAATATAATTTGGATTTTATTCTTCTTTTTTTATAACTATCTATTTCCGCAACAATTTATTTGTAATTGGTCTTGGAAAATAATCCCGTTAAATTCTAAATTAATTTTTTTTATTTTCTTTACATTACTGGAATTTTTTTCTTTAGCTTCAGAACAATTATTGTTAATACTTTGCTTATTTTTGACGATATATCGTTTATATTTTAACGCAAAAGCGTCTTTAATTTCATTTTTGTTAACCTGCATACTTAAATTTAGTTTGAATAAGAATTTCCGAATTTTTGTTTTCAATTGATTTTCACTAATTTTACCATCATTATGTTTTTGAACATTTGCAAACTGAATAAATCTATACGATATGTCCATTAATTTTTTAAATTTTTTTGCTTTTATTTTTATTTCTTTTGGAATTTCCATTATTTCTGGAGCACATTCCGAAAAACTACAATTTATTTTAAAACTTAGACACAGGAGTAATGCCATTCCATAATGAATTTTCTTTTCTATTTCGCTTTGTGCGAAGAAAATATTTTTCTCTAGTTGTTGTTTAACGTTATTTGGGCAATATTTGGAAAATGTACTTTCAAATTCAATAGGCAATAATCTTTTTTTCGTTGCTTTATCGGCATTTCCAATATTTGGTGGGTGATTAGATGATAGAATTATTTTCGGCATAAACGTTGTTTTCTTATCATTCGTAAATAAATTTCTAATTTTTATTTTATCGTTTCCGGTTAATTGTTTAAGCAATGAGGATTCAATTTTATCACATTCCTCAATATACCAAATACGACCATATGATGAAATTTTATATAAGTCGGTGTTAATCTCTTTACTTTTTGTTAGCGTATCTGGTTTACCACTTTCCATGTAATCATAAAAAAATTTCTGTAAAATATTAATTATGGTTGTTTTGCCATTGTTTCCTTTTCCAAAGAAGAAAATTGCTTTCTTTTCATAATTTGATCCTTTAAGGCAGGTAGATAAAAAGTAAATAAGATACAAGACTTTTGATTCGTTAAATGACATGAGTTGGCAAATAAATAAAAACGCTTTTAATATTCCATCAACTTTTAAGAAACTACTTTTAGAAAAATCAAAATTAAAGTTTTTTTCTAAAAGAAAATCACAAAGTTTATCATAATAGAATTTTCTCCAGTTTTGAGGCAAAATTTCTTGGTTGTCCAAACCGAGTAAATACTCTTTGAAACTATTCACAAAATTTGGTTTAAATAAATAATTTTTTAATAAATTAGCTAGAATTTCGGAATCTAAACACTGTTGAAATTCTGATAATTTGATGTTTATTTTTAAATGTTCTTTTGTCAAATAAAACTCTGGAATTGGATCAATTATAGACATTGATATAATATCAAGTAAGGCTCTCTTATTTTCATCATCAATTATAGAAAGTAAATACTTATTTTTGTTAAGTTTAACAAACTGACAGTCAGTAGATTTGTTACCCACAAATGTTGTCATAAAATCAACAATGTCGCTTAATTCAGTTTCTTTTAAATTGAAAACATTTTCCGTCTTTAAATCTGATTTGGTTTTATGATTGTTTTCATAGTTTTTGCTAAATATCATTTCATTAATTCGTGATTTACAATATTCTGAATAAATTTGATAATAGACTTTAATCGTTTGTTTAGTAAAATTTTTGTTTGAATATTCCATGGAATTAACCCAATATTTGTTTGTTAAACTATAAAAATAAACACAATTATCATATTCATTCCTTATGAGAGGCATAGCTAAATTTAACATTTCCTTGAAAGAATTAATATAGTTTTTGTGTATCATGGAAAACTTTTCTGTTGAAAAAACATAGGTTGTAAAAAAATAATCCAATAGACTTGTTGGCAAAATAAATTTACTTTTATCAAAAGACGTAAGTGATAAGTTTTTTTTTGAGAAATATTTAGTCAAATTTTCATGTTCGAACATCAATCCAATAAATAAAATGGATTTACCGGTTAAATTATATGCGTTGGTTTCAAAAATAGAAATATTAAAATTAATTATGCGATTAATTTTTACAAGTGCTTCATTATTTGATGATATTAGACCTGTCTTAATAAAAAAAATTTTTAAATTGTTTAGTTCATCATTAGTTTTTAACTTCAAAGCACTAATAAACACATATAAAATAATAATTAGAAAATTATATATACTGTTATCACACGTTTCACATAAAAGTCTAAGTGGCGAAGGGCACTTAAACTCATATCTTTGCATTTGTAATTCATTAGAAACTAAGTTATAAAAGAAATCAAATTGATAAAAATTTGTTACAGCTGGTACAAAAGATTCAAATTTCATTTGAGACTTTAAACTTAAAATATAGTGATTCACGGAAGTAAAGTTTGAGTTTAAAGGAACTTTTACAGAATCAACATTGAGTCTCACGACAAACTTAGGTAACGTTGAAAAAATCCAGTATTCTCTCAAAAGGTCTTCGAAATATAAAGTGTTCCATTCTTTAACATATGTAAATTCAGTTTCTTTTGATATTAAAATAACATTTGCTTCATTATGGAAATTTTTTTCAATTTCAAATTGAATCATTTCTTTGTTGTCATTTTGAAAATTTTTAAACTCATATAATTTTTCTATAATGTTTTTAAATTCAATATTCAAAACTCGATATTTATTCTTACTTGGAATTGGAACTAAAAATTCAAAAAAAAACTTTTCCGCATTATTGTGATCCAAACATTTAAGGTTTAAGCAAATATAATTCAATTGATTTCTTATTGTATTATAGTTTCCATACTCAACAATAGAATTCTTGTCTTGTTTTTTACAATTAAATTTATTTTGAGATAAAAAGTTATCCCTTTCTTCTTCAATGTTCCTAATATCTTGTACATATTCCAAAAATTTATAAAAGGAGAAACAATTCGATGTATAATCAAAGTTTTTGAAAATTGGCACGAATCCATAAGGAAAATAACAATTACTTAAATTATTTTTTCTTGAATATGGTAATACCCATTGTTTTGGAAGATCAATTACATAATTATCATTATAAAGACAATTTTTCTTAACTTCACTTGAGAACCTTGAAATAAACATTTCATAATCATCATAAGAAATTACAATTTCGTTCAAAAAAATATGAATTCCGCCATCTCGTTTTAATTTGTCACTAATTGCTATTACTGCTGTTATAATATCTGGGTTTATATTGCTAATAAATTCTTTTAAAATAGGAAAATAATTACAAATTATGTAATTTATATGATGGTCTAAATCTTTGAATCCATGATTTTTAATCTCTATATCAATTACTAAAGTATGTTTAACTAGCTTTTCTAAATCAATATAAAAACTATTCAATAATTTATTTTCTTCTTTGGACACATATTTCATATAATTATCTATGAATTTTAATAAATTTTTCCGATTTAAGGAATATTTTTCTCCATTTTTCGAATAAATAAAAATATTTTCTAAACTAGTTTCTAACTGTTTAACATTATCAATAACTTCTAAATCTTTTGAAATAAAGCAGTATTCGTTTTTTAAGTTTTTTTCCATTTAACGTGCCTAGTTGTTTTATGTGTTATCTATATATGATTAATTTTTTTAATAAATTTTAAAAAATATTAGGTTAAAAAATTTTTTTAATTTTATCTTTTAATTTTCTAAACATTTATTTAAGAAAATGTAATTATAGTAATATAAAAATTTGATTAAGAATACTTATGACTGACAAGGTGAAAAGTTAATTTAACTTTTTTATATGAAGATTTCTATATATTTTATTTCATATTTAAATATTATAAAAAGTAAAAAATTAAATAAACATTCAGATTAAAACTTAATTTTATTAAATAAATAAATTCTAAGTATTTTAAATCAACTATTTAAATAATTCATAATTTTATTTTTTTAATAATTCTTATTACATTATAATTTTTAAGACAAAAGCTGTAAATCTAAATATATTTTCGAGATTTATTTAATTTATACATAAAATTTTCCTATAAATTATAATTACAAATATTCAAATAAAAATATTTACAAATTATAATTTAAAATACGATAATTAAAACAATTGAATGATTATATTCCTAAAATTTGAATCAAAATTAAAAGTATAAACTATCTGTCGCCATTTATGTTATGCAATTACTTAACATTTAGTAATAAATCTAGCTTTTGTATTATAGTTTTTCGGAATTCACAAAATTATTTAAATAAAGTTCAAAACTAGGTATAGTTTTACATTCGTTGATTTGATAAAGATTTCGGCAATAAAATAATAAATAATTTAACAAATAACAGTATTAAAATTCAACTATTTTTACTAAAATTTGGGCAACTTTTTTCGAATAAAATATTTAAAAAATATTTATATAATATGACATTTATGGGTAGCAATGATATAAATTAAAATAACTTTAGTAATATATTAAATTGAATTTATAATTATTATTAGATTATCTTAAAATTTTATTATTATATGAAGAATGATTAAAGATGCTTCTTAAATTTAAATTTTTTGAAATATAATCTAATTATAATTTCTTAAATAAATAAATTTTAAATATTTTGATTTATTACTAGTAAATTATTGAAATCTAAATAAACTTAATTATTTCTAAAAAATATATCAAACTTTTTAATATCTTCGAATTCAAAACCAAGTCAACAAAAGCCTTAATTAAAAACAAACCTTACGAATGAACATTCATAATTAGCTCATTTTGAATTGATTTTTATTATTTAATATTTAAATTTTTTTTAAAAATATTATTAATTAAACCTTATGATAAAATATTTCCATTAATGTATCATAATTAATTTAAGAAAAATTAAAATTGATTAAAAAATTATTATATTTTGTTAATAATTTAATATTTTATTAAAAAAATATTGACTACATATTAATGTCAAATTTAAAAACAGAAAACCTTATTACACTTTATTAAAATAAAAAAATTCTAATTTTTTTGATTTTAAGTTTTTTAGGTAAAAATTTAAAATAAATAACTATATTTTATTATATTATATTTAAAAATTTAATATTATATTAATAATAATTAAGGCTATTTTTTAATGACAAATTTAAAAAGATATAACCTAATTACTCATTCTTAAATTAAAAAAGTCTAAATATTTTAATTTTACTATTTTCTAAATAAAAACATAAAACTTTTAAAAAAACGAATGCTTAAGGCTACTTATCAATAACAAACTTAGTAAATAAAAAGTTATTAAACTTTCTTAAAATAAATATACTTTAAATGGTAATAACTTATTAAAACTGTAAAAAGAAATTATTTTGAATTAACTTATTCCAAAAACAAAAAATACTTTCAATACATTAACATCTTTAATAATTTATCTCACTTACACAAGGATGAGGAAATAGATTTATTCAAATTGACTTTTAGAAACTAATTGTTATAAAACAATTATGTTTTCATAAAAATAGTCTTATCCTCAAAAATTACCTATATTTATGCAAATTAGCTAATAAATACTTTAAATTACTTTATAAATTATGCGTTTATGCTTATTTGTCTATTTGGTTAACACATGCATATTTTAAATGTTGCTAAGACAAAAGTCTTTTTAAAACCTTTTTAATTTTCCTTAATGAATTTAGTTTATATTTTTTATTAAGATTTTTGGAATTATTAAATAACGTATTATTTTCAAAAATTAAAATTAAAATTTCTCATAACTTATAATCGATAATCAAATAAATATAACTCTTTCCTATATAATTAATATAAAATGGTAATTAATTTGAGAATTTAAAAAAATTATAATAGAAAGCATGTGGATGATAGTTGAAAACCTTTAGATATTTTCTAGATAATATGTTTTCTATTTTTGTTGTAATGAATGTCTCATAATCCAATACCAAATTTAAACTTTACAAAAGCAAAACGAAAATCATTTTTAATCATTTTCTGAGCAATTGGCTAATATTTATTTCATATACATTATTTTAATACTTGTTTAATGTTTAATTTGTTTTATAATTTTAATCAATTATGAAGAATACATTTGGCTTTTTAAAAACTTTTTTTTGATAAATTTAGTTTACAATTCTTATTGAATTTTATTAAATTATAAAAAACACCGAAAGCTATTAAAGACTTTATTAAATCTTTTTTTATTAATAAAAATAAAAATTTGTCATGACTTATTATATTTGATAAAACTAGTCATAAATCATATATTTCTTTCCTTAATAAATATTAATTATTTTATCAATATTTTTAGTCATATAATAAAATTAAATTTTAATATATTATTATTTAATGTTGAATTTTTAAATAATTATTATGGAACTAATGTGATTCTTTTAAAATATAAATTAAAAAAGTGTAAACCTTTTCATTCTTATTTTTGAATAATTCTCGTAAAAAACATCTAAATATCCGGTTATAAATCATTCTAAACTTTTATGATAAATTTTTAATGAGCTAATTTAGACGCATATTCTATTTTTTAAGTGCTAAATATTGTTTCACATTTTAAATATAGTTTTAGTCTAAAATTAATTGTGTTAGTTTTAAGATTTTTCATTAATATTTTAGATTTTAAAAAATTATAATAAACACCTGTGGCTTATAAAAAATATAAAGTTAACAACTTAAAACCTTTTAATTCTGTTTATTAAACTAATTATCTAAATATAATTATTTTAACTTGAAATTTTAAAAAATCATAATGAACACCTGTGGCTTTTAAAAAAATATATTGTTAAGAACTAAAAACCATCTAATGCTGTATAATAAACTTTTTATCTAAATAAAGGTCTTTTAATTTGAGATTTTAAAAATTATAAAGAACATCTGTGGCTTAATAATAAATATAAATTTAGTAACTATTAACTTAAAACCTTTTATTGCTGTATAATAAACTAATTATCTATATATTATTAGTTTAATTTGAGATTTTAAAAAATGCTAATGAACACCTGTTGCTTCATAAAAAAATATAAAGTTATGAACTAAAAACCTTCTAATTCTGTTTATTAAAATAAATATCTAAATATTATATTTATTTGAGATTTTAAAAAATTAAAATAAACACCTGTGGCTTTTAAAAAATATATTGTTAATAACTAAAAACCATCTAATGCTGTATAAAAAACTTTTTATCTAAATAAAGGTCTTTAATTTGAGATTTTAAAAAATTATAAAGAACACCTGTGGCTTAATAATAAATATAAATTTAATATCCATTAACTTAAAACCTTTTAATGCTGTATAATAAACTAATTATCTATATATAATTAGTTTAATTTGAGATTTTAAAAAATGCTAATGAACACCTGTTGCTTAGGAAAAAATATAAAGTTAAGAATTAAAAACTTTCAAATTCTGGTTATTAAATAAAGATTAACGTTATTTTCAGTTTTTAGATTTATCTTTGTAAAGTAATTAAAATCAAATATAAATTCTTAATTTTATTCACAAATAATTCATATTTTTAATTAACATTTTCTAATACAAGTTTAAAAATTACTATGGTTTGTACATAAGGATATTGAGTTAAAATATTTTTGATATTTTTAGTGAGACAATTAAAGGAAACCTGTGACTTAATAAAATTAAAAATCATTTACAAGCTTAAAGTTTACAAGCATTTAGTGTTTGTTTTTCTTAAATTTCCAGTTTTTATATTCTAAAGTGAATAAACAAAAATAGTGTTTTTTTATTAAAATTTATATACTTTTACACAGTCACAAATTTAACTTAGTTTTTATTTTAATTTTATTTAATTAAATGCAATATTATAATGAAATTAATGAAATGATATTTTAATAATTCTTTTCAAACAAATTTTATTTATTTATTTACTTAAAATATCATTTTATGCTAAGTATTTTATTGTTATTAACTTATATTTATTACATATTTTTTGAACTAATATTTATTAAAATATTTACAAGAAGTGTTGTAAAATATTTTTTTTATAAATAAATGTTTTTATTCACGCTCACATTGGTCTAGTTGTTCGGTCTATTGACTCTCGTTTCTGAAGCGATAGGTTAACGAAACAGTTCATTGTCGAACATAGTTTTTAATTTCTTTTGGACTTTTAACTATTTCTGGGGTGCAATCATAAACACTACAATTTATTTTAAAATTAAGAAAGAGATGTAACACAATTCCATAATGTATTTTTTGATATATTTATTTTTCATTCCGAGAAGAAAATTTTTTTCTCTATATTTTCTTTAATGTTGGTTGGGCATTGTTTGGTAAAAGTGTTTACAAAATAAATGGGTAATAATATTTTTATTGATGCTTTGCCTGCATTTTTATATTTGGTGGGTGAATAGAAGAAAGAAGAATTTCAGACATGAACATGGTATACTTATCCTCTTTATATAAATTTCTAATTTTTATTTTGTCGTTTCCATTTAATTGTTTTAGCAATCACGCTTCTATTTTGTAGCATTCTTAATATAACATATGCGACTATACAAAGAAATTCTATAAAAGTAGTTGTTAATGTCTTTATTTTTAATTACCGTAATTGATTTACCACTTTCCATGTAATCGTTGAAATATTTTTGTAAAATTTTAATTTGTGTTATTTTACCATTGTCCTTTTTTTCAAACTATGAAAAGAAAACAACTTGTTCCTTTTAAACAAGTAATTAACAAATAAACAAGATACAATACTTTTGATTAGTTAAAAGACATTAATTGAGAAATAAATATAAATGATTTTAAAATACCGTGAACTTTTTAATTATGACATTAAATTTAATGAGTTAATAGAATGAAATTCCAAAGTTTAACATAATATAAATTGCTCCAGTTACCAGCCAAAATTTCCTGGTTGTCTTTGATCAAATATTCTGTAAAACTATTCACAAAATTTGGATTAAGTAAAATACTTTTTAATAAATTCACTAGAAGTTCGGAATTTAAACATTTTTGAAACTCAGATTGTTTAATGTTTATTTTTAAATTTTCTTTTGTAAAATAAAATTTTGTAATTGGATCAATTATACTCATTGTTGAGATAACAAGTATCGCTCTTTTGTCTATCGATAATTGATAATAAAGACAAGAGAGCAATACTTGATATATTAACATTGATAAAATTTTCGGTAAGTTTAATAAATTTAAAGCAAGTTGATTTGTTTCCTTAACATGTTGTCATATTATCAACAATGTCGACAATTTCAGTTTCTTTTAAAACGAAAACATTTTCATCTTTTGATTTTTAATTGAAGTCTCGATTAAATTAAATTCTCTTTGTAAAAAATAATGAAAACCAAAGATCATTTCATTTAAGCGAGACTTACAATATTCTGCTTATATTTGATAATAAACTTTAATCGTTTGTTTAGTAAAATAATTGTTTGAATTTTCTATGGAATTAATCCAATATTTGTTAGCTAAACTATAAAAATAAATTCAATTATTATTTTCATACTTGATAACTTCATATAACATTTTCGTGTATCCTTAAGAATTCAGAATAAAACATTAAAATTTTAAAATAATATAATAAAAATAAGATATTGGTTTTAAAATATTACAAATAAATTTTAAAATAAAAGATAATAAATATGAGACTTTTAAATTAATATTTTAACTAAAAACTTAAAATCAAACTAATTAGAATTTTTAGCTAACTTTGTTTTACGATAATTGAAAAAGATTTTCTATTTTTATATTTAACGTTAAATAGTAGCCTGAATCGTAATGTATTAATAAAATATTAAATTTTTAAATATTAGATATTCAGTTAAATATTTTAAAAATAATTTTTTAAATAAATGATAATAAAATTTATATATTCAAATTAAAAATTTTCTAAAAAATTTAAAATTAAAATAATTAGAGTTTTGTTATTTAAGATAATGAAAATAGATTTTCTGTTTATAAATTTCACATTGATAATAAGCCTTAAGTATTCTAAATAAAGTAATATATTTTTAAATATAAGATAATAAAATTTAGATATTCAGTTTAAATTTATTATTTTATTAAAAAAAAGCTTTAGGCTGCGAATCAATGTGAAATTTAAAATAAAAAAGAAAGTTGAAACAATATTAAATTATGAAATAGTGTACAATATAACTAAAACCGGATATCAATATATATACTTACTCATCACACTATTTGCACTATAAAATTTAACCACTATTTAAATTTTTATAAAGTTTTAGTTAATAAAGGCTTATTTAGATATAATTTTTATATTAAACTAGAAAACAAATAAAAGGTCCACGGACGATCAGAGTGACATTGCAAATACTACAGCTTATTTTGAAAGTGAACTAATAAATAGAATTTATTTATAAAATAATGTATAATATTTTATACCTTGATATTTAAATTTTTAAGATATCTCTTGATAAAAAGTTTATTCTATTTGATAATTTGTATTGTTGTTATTATAGATAGTTTTTTTAAACCCTAAGCCAAACAATTACGAATGATTAACAGAAACAAATCATGCTAACATATAAGCAGCTTAGAAAGAAATTATTTTAACTAGATTACACTTAAGCCATACTGACCAAATACAGCAAATCTAAACAATAACTTTTTTATTTAGTGTTCTTAAGATATTTAATTATTATAATGAATAATTGATGATAATTCTAATTAAAAATTAAAATTTATATACTAATAGAAAAATTAAAAAAAATTTAATTAAAAAATTCATTTAATTTAAATTTTATAAAGGTTTTCTTATTTTAATATTAACATTGATAAGTATTCTATGGCACTTTTTGATAAAATTTTTTATAGAAATATATCGAATATATTGTAGAAATTTAATAGTTCCAAACAATTTTATTAACATCACATGGTGTTACTGGATTATCATATAATGAAAATATATCATTGCTATATTTTGGGCTATTAAAGTTTTCGTTGCCTTCATAAGAGATATTTGAGTTTTGGATTTCTTTTTCAAAATCTATGTAAAAGTTTTTTAAATCGTATTGAAATTCCAACATTTTTCCGATAGGAAGAGTACATCTTTCGAATCGGGATATTTTATTTTGATTATACTTTTTTGCTTTCAAAATATTATTTAATTTTTCCGCTATTTGAAATTGCGTATGATCTAAATGAAAATATTTTTTAAATATTGTTTATATTTTTAAATAAAAAAATTACTTAAATTTTCTCGAAATACTTTGAACGAAACGATAAATTCTTTCACATCACTTCGACAACTTGTTTTATAAGATATAGTTCTTTTACCATTTATAATAGGTATTTTTTTCCCCAAATACCAATTTAGGAGACATTTCTTATATTTAAATTTTCTTTTAAACAATGATCTTTCGAATAACGAAAGTGAAGATGGATGAATTTTGCAAAATGGATTTAAAGCGTCACATAAATCTTTTAATGTAATATCTAGAAAAATATATATTGAAAAACATACTAATTTAAATGGTAAATCTTACCTGTCTGTTTTCTTTTTTCTCGTACGCATTCTCCAAGTGTTTTATCTAAACGGAATGTTTCATTCATAATAATAAATAATCATATTTATTAGTTTTAACATCCTAACTATAATACTCACTGCAAAATACTAAACAAATTTAAACTTCGAAAAGGTTTTTATTACTAGAAATTAATGTAAGCCATCCTTCACATAAATTTTTTCCATATTTAAACTAGTTTATTATCTTCTGACCAATTAAATTTATTTGTTTTGAGGACATCATTTATAACTAACCTCAGTTATACAAAATGAAAACATTTATAGATATTGATTATCTAATTTATACTATATTAGTTTATAAATTTATTACTTGATTAAGAATGCTTAAGGTTACTAATTAATGTTAAATGTAAAAACAAAAAACCTTATTACATTTTCTTAAATTATAAAATTTTAATTTTAAATATTCATTTTTAGCTCACATTGAAAAATTAGCTATTTGATTTGCAATGTCCGCCAGTGAGTAAGTCAATCTGTTCGTCAATGTGCTTTCTAATTTATTTTTATAAATTTATGACTTTATTTATAATAAGATAAGTAAATATTGAAATGAAATATCATTTTTTCTGAAAACATCGTTAGAAAAAATAAATTTTATTAAAATACATTTTCATAAATCAATTTCCTTATTTACGTTTTTGTATTTATTCATATACATTCTGGATTAATTAATATGGCAGACTGTGATTGTTTGTGAATTATATAAGTAAATATACTTACTCTCATTTAAAACTATTACACAATGATGTAATTTTTTAAATAAAATTTTTCAAATTTTGTACGATAATACTTTTATTATTAGATAAATAAATCATTTTAAAGCATATTTTTTAAAGTATATGATATAATATTTAAAATTATTAAAATTAATTAATAAAATATAATTGTTTTCAAATGAATTTATGGTTTATTTCCATAAAATGTTTAAATAAAATGACTTAAAAAACCAACTAAAACTAAATAGTCAGAAACCTATACTGCAAAAAAAGACTATTCCACAAGGAAATATCTGGTCGATAGTGGTGCCGAACATTTTAAAAACTAGGAACTCATGCTCAGTACTGTATTCTTTATACATTTATACGCATATAAAAAGACCGACAGTAAGTCAGTCAGTCACACATTTTCATTTACTACAGATTATCACTGAATAAACTGACTCAGGATATAACATGAAGTTTCTTAACCATGTAATCAATAAATGTGTTTATAATTTCGAAACTAACACTGAAATTACAACCGTAAAAGTATTTTGTGATTTTATTTGGTTCATTTAGATAACATTTATTTCCTCAATAGATTTGGTATGTTTTATTTATTTTTGCTTTGCTTAATATCTTAAAGTATATTCCTCAGGGAAAATCTTTTTATAATTTGTAAAGCATAAATGAAAATTAAATTGTTTAAACAAAATATTAATTATAAACTTTATATTATAAATATATAATAATATAAATGTATTAAATAATATAATTTATAAACAATATATCGAATAAATTGGTTATTATAAAATGATAAGGAAATGTTTAAATAAATATGTACGTGTATTTATGTAATAGTTTTTCCATATCATTTTAAAAAATATAACCAATCATGATGTTTGAAATAAATAAAATTAAATTTATTACTAAAATATAACAATTTAAAATTGTATATATACAAGATGAATGTGGTCAATTCAAACATTTAATATATACTAAATTCATTCAGTATACATTTTATATATTCAATTAACATTAAAACATAAATGTTATTATATGGAATTATTGTAAAACTTTGTATTAAAAGTTGTTCTATATATTTAAATATATTAAATTGTTTAAATAAAGAAATATTATAATCAAAAATGACGACTGCAAACATAATATCTAATAATAAAAGAAATATTATCATTATTTTAATATTTTTTATTTGTTTATAATAGACCATCGAAATACTTTATAAATTATTCATTAATCACATCGGATTTTAAATTCTATTGCTTCACTTATATCGTCATATCTTGCGCCTAAAGATAACGAAATCTGTGTTAATTGGGTTCGATAACGTTCGTAATCGTCATCGGAAATTTACATAACATTTTCGATGACGACTACGAACTTTATCTAAACCAAATATGTAAATTCCGTGCGTGTATCAAACGATTACAAATACTCGTCAACTCAATAAAATTCGCCTCTTCATTCGTTTTTAGTATAAAAATTGGTCGCATAGGCCGGATAAGTGCTGAACAGTCGGACATTCCTTTGTTTCACAAAATACTGTTGAAAGGTATGTCCCACTGATGTCATCACTTTACTCGCTTGCAAGCCGCGTTATTTGTCGTAAAAAAATCAGTTAATGTTTTATGAAATTTGTTTCAGTTATGTTTTAGCTTTCGTCCAGACAACTTTCACACAAGTTGTTGTAAATTGATCACTCAAAAGTAATATAAGTGAATATATTTATACTTAAACCTAATTTAATATATAACTTTTTATTAATATGGTGTCGAAAGTTATAAAATTTAATTTTATTTATTTTCTTATTTGACATAAATCATTGATAATGTATATTTAAATATAATAATATATTTATTTTTTAGATATATTAATGGCAACA
Organism: Phthiracarus crinitus; assembly: GCA_034698025.1. Classification (NCBI taxonomy): domain Eukaryota; kingdom Metazoa; phylum Arthropoda; class Arachnida; order Sarcoptiformes; family Phthiracaridae; genus Phthiracarus; species Phthiracarus crinitus. The sequence continues at coordinate 4,267 of JAQGAW010001392.1, read as the reverse complement.
TATACGATTCAAACCGATGATTTAGTGATATGTCCGTTTGATAAAAATCACAAAGTAGCTAAAAGAAACTATGTTAAGCATATGTTAAATTGTGAAAAGAACTATAAAAATGTTTGGGTTTGTCCTTTTAATGCAAGCCACCGTATCTTAAGAACTCAAGTTAGAGTTCATAATAAAACTTGTAAAGAAAGTAATACCTATATTCTAGAAAAATCATCAAACCATGGCAATTTTAATCCTGAAGAAAGTCTTGATTATGCAGATGAATGGATTGATGATGCACCGACGTTTGATTTTTATACCGGATTTAAATCATTTTCTGAAGCCAATAAAGAATTAAAAAATAAACTTCCTGTTGTTGGTTATAACCTAAAACTATCAAATAATCAATAGAAAAAATTATCTAAGAAACAATAAACTTATTTATAAATAATATATATATAAAATTATGATCAATAAATTAATATAATTTGTTTAATAATTATTCTATACATATTATTTAAATGTAATTGATTTTTATTAGTTTGAATTGCGTTTTTACTTTAGTAATGGTTTTAAATATAATTTATTAATGTTCACATATAGTTTTAAAGTTATTAAAAATAAGAATGTCCTTATCACTTAGTTGATTAACAATGTTAAAATAACTAAGATCAAATTTAATTTTACAATATACACTTTAATTATTTAGATGTTTTTTTCATTATTTTTCAGCAAAAATTACAAATTAATTGAATTTCTTTAATTAAAAAAGTTTAAAATTTAAAGAGGTTTTGATTAAAGGGAAAAATTATCAAATTAATATTTTGCTTTAAAAATTTAAAATTAAAATAAATAGAATTTTTTATTTTAAGTGTTTTAAGGTTTTATGTTGTTAAATTTAACCTTGATTAGAAACCTTAAGCATTTTTAATAAAATATTAATTTTTATTAATAATATAATAATAATTAGATATTCAATTTATATTTTTTTTAAATCAAGAATTATAAATCAAGAACGATAACTCTAAAGGTTTCAAATTAAATATGTTTTTATTAAAAAATCAATTAAAAGAGAACTAATTATGATTGTTAATTTCTAAGGCTTGTTTTATTTTTGAAAACAAAAATCATATATAAATTTTTATTTTTTAAATAATAATTAACAAATAAAGTCGTTGCATTTAATGTAGGGAGTAATCATTTGTTTAGTGGAATAGTAATTTAAATAATTGCAATTTCTTCTATAATATGATCCAATAATTTTTTAAAGTATACTAATGATCAATTTACTAATATGCATTTAATTTAATCATTAATTAATTTTCTTAATAGAATGTTAAAATAAACGCTATTTGTTTATTTTTACAATGGTTTTATTTAAAAATTATCTTTAAAATATTTGACAATATAATTTTTATTACAAGTTCGTTTCTTTATTATAACTTTAGTTTTAGTTTTATAAATAAAACAATATATTTTATAGCTTTATAAAGTAAATCCCAATTTCAATATAGTGTAAAGATAAAATAAAATGATAAATGAACCGAAGTTGAAACGAGGTTTTAAAGAAACTGATCACACCATTCATCCAGACATTGACTGCAATCTTTAGCCTGTTTAGCGTTAGCGCCGCATAAATCTTTAATCCATTCAATAAATAGTTCCTTATTTTTCCTCAACACCAATAATTGACCCAAAACTACGTAAGCCTATGAATTACCGCAAAAATAACCTTTTATTAAAAATGTGAGTCATTGATATGTGTCTTACTTTGTCAAACCCTTTGGCTTCGAGTCTTTTTCCGAGTACTTCTCCAATGCCTGCTAAGTCTGTGACCGGCTTTTCGCCCATCGGTTCGGAAACGAAATTATTATGCTTTTGTGATGTGGTCGACATTTTTATCGGTTATCAAGTTACAAATAAAAACAAAAAAAAACTGTAAATAATGTAATTGTAATCTATTACTCTAAGATAATAGGAATGCGTTACGTCACAGCATATACAATAAACCTTTCAATGTTTCCTGCAAAACTATAAAATTTGCTAATTTATTTGGCGTAATAAACTTCTTTTTACTTCTTGATAAACTTTGGGAATAAAGTTCGACTTCGTTTATAAACAATATTTGATTTTCATTCAGAACTCTAAATTTTAAATTTTCCTTTTTAATTATATTAAATGTAAAATAAAAATAATGATAGTATTTATATGTGTCTTTTTGATATTGCTAGATAATTAAATAAAGTTGCTCATTAAATTTTTAAATTTTATTATCATATATTTAAAAATTTATTTATTTATTTTGATTGCATAAAGCGATTTATCAATGTTAAATTTAAATAAATTAGGATAAGCTAATAGATTTGATCAAATGGAATTTTACGCCATTTTCTTTATATTTCATTGCACCACACCACATACGACATTTTTGGAAAAGTGATCTAGTTGTTATTTATTTAAGGAAAAAATATACTACTTTTTTTTAATAAAAAATTCATGCAATAAATTTAATTATCATTTTCTTTTTCTATTTTTCCTAAAAATATTTATCTAAGTTTTTCTATAAACTTTATAAAATATTTAAGAATAATTACAAGTCTTTTGATATAAACAAAACTTAATTATTAAGATTTTTTATTTGTCTAAACGTATTAAAAATATATTGTATTTATCTTAATTAAGATGTAAAACAGTTGATATCCAGTTCTATCCAAATTTATCCCATATATAACCAGTTATATCCGGATTTATTTTTAAAAGAATTTCTTATAAGGCTTCACATACTTTTTTTTTAATTTTTGAAAAGTATGATAAAATTTTCTTTTCAATTTTTTAAGATTTGCTAGTTAAAACAAGATTAATTAGATGAATATTTTAATATTTTATTGAATTTTTAATATTATAAAACTAATTTATCTATTGTTTAAATCATTAATAAGTAGTTTTAAAAGGTAATAAGATATTGTTTTTCTCTTTATAAAGGGGACTAAATTAATATTACGAATATCAAACAATAGAATATGAATTTATTTTATATTGAGTATGTCTCGTTAGTCTTATTTAGTTATTTATTGTCTCAAATAAAAGAATGAGTTTGTCTCGCTTATTTTAATTATGAATCTATAATTTATTAAAGAATTAAAAGTATTTGAGCTATAGTTTTAAATATTGAAAAGAATTCAATCCGGTTTAATCCGGTTTATTCCAGTTTAATCCAGTTTATTCCGATTTTATCCTGTTTTAATAATTAAAAACATATTCAAAAGGTTTAATTAGTTTCTTTTTATCTTTGAAAAGAAGGCAAAATAAATATTTAAAATTTTATAAATATTTAAGTTAATATAAGAGTATCATGACATATTTATTATTTTACTTCAAAACAAGAAAACAATAAAATTACAATTTTTCAAATTATGAAATGTATTTAAGCTAATGTATTAATCTTTAGTAACAAGATAAACAATTTTATTAAAGTTTAATCAAGTTAAATCTGGTTATATTTATTAACTCTATATATTTTAACAATTTATTATATATATATATATATAATAATATTATGAGAATATTATTATATTTTTATTTTATATTTTAATGTAATGTATTTAATTTATATGTATTTTATTTTTTGGGTCAAAATAATTAAATTTTGTATATTTAAGAAAGACTAAGTAGTTTTTCATAATTTATTTTTATCTTTGAATAGCTGCATGAGTAATTCTTTAAAATTTTTGAGCTTTTATAATTAAAATTAGATTTAAATTTATTAATAATTATTAAAATGATTATTTAAAGGACTTGATATATTTTTTGAATCATTTCAACCAGTTTAATCCAGTTTTATCTGGTTAATATTACAAACGAAAATATAAGTGTGGTTTTATAGGTTTAATTTTATCTTAAAAAATAAAGATTAAATAAAATTTAGAATTAAATGGATTTTTTAGTTAATATAAGTAAGAAGATAAATATTTCAAAAATAAAAAGAAACTCATTAAACCTTTAGAATATTTTCTCTTATAATTAAAACCGGATTAAACTGGAATATAATGGATTAAACCGGATTAAACTGGAATAAAATGGATTAAACCGGATTAAACTGGAATAAACTGGATTAAACTGGTTTATCTTGTTAACAAAGTTTAAGACAAAAACTCAAATACTTTTCATACTTTGATAAATTCTAATTTTATTGTTTTCTTGTTTGAATCAAAATATTAAAATATTTGTATTAATACTCTTATATTAAATATAAAATCAATAAAATTCTAAATTTTATTTTTGACTT
>JAQGAW010001391.1:0-19430 GCA_034698025.1 Phthiracarus crinitus | reverse complement strand
TAGGGGGGTCAACTTTTCCAAAATTCTAGGGGGGGGTCAACCCTGGGCAAGCACTCCCCTCTGGGTAACTATGAATAACACGTATATTTTATTTTCATAAACAGTTTATTTGTTAGAATTTAGAAAACATTTAATGGTCAACCCATCCATTAATCACTATATGTTTTAAATAAGTTTATTTCCATTTTTAATTTTAAGTCGGTTTGGATTAGAGATAAGTAATCAATTTAAATATGAAACAAATTAAAAACCATGTAAATGATTGACTTTAAAACAATTTCATTGACTATTTTTATTAAATTATACATAACGTCATTTAAATAATATAATAAAATTTTTTACAATACCGTATATATGGTAAAATTATAATAAACATAATACTGTGATAGAACTTAATATACTGAACACACAGTACTTACCGATACATATTAAAACACAATTCTTTCACAAATACAATCATCAATTCAGTCATTTCACACAATTTCTTTAAAATGGATATAAAAAAGACTATATAAATTAGTTAACATAATTTTGGTCATAAGACATGAATATCGCGAATAAAGTCAAATTAGTAAACTCAATGCTTAAAATTAAAATCATAATTAGGCGGCGATTCTGGAATTTCTGGTGGTTTCTCAGGAATAGTGACGCCTTCAGTATCGAGTAATCGTAATTTAATATCCATTGAAAGAAGAGTTTCCAAGTCATTATTAGTTTCTTTGCTGGACATTTCGTTTCCCAGTAAACAGTTAATACCATCGATCCAATAATCAAATACTTTCTCATTTGGTGCCACAAAATTTAAAGGCGCTTCTTGTTCGGCATCAGGAATCAGTGAGAACGCCAGCGAATATGTCGACTTTTTGCCGCTTTTGATGTCTCTCATGTGTGGACAGTCTTTTCCAGTCACCAATTGCTTGATATCGATTAACGCAGTTTTGTGTGGAAGTTCATCCACCGATAATACTTTATTTTCATCACAATCGCCATAACATAAAAATTTTTGATTTGTCGATAGACGACAATACCAGAACTTATCCTTTACTCTTTGGCCTTAAAAGAGCACCAAATTTAAGACATGTTTAAATGAAAATTATTTGAATATTTATTAAAAACCTTTATTTGAATATTTATCAAATCGTGTTCCCTCAGTAAGAAATAGAAGTCTTTGTTGTTTAATTAAATCAAAGATTTCAGTTTTAACCATATCTCTCAGCTCTAGAATAGCAAATGCCTTATTTTCCCATTCCTCTCGACTACTTCTTTCCTTTTGCCACAACGATGTGATCACTGAATACGTAAGACCAGCGAGTTTTACTCTTAATTTGTCAAAATTAACGGTCGACTCGTTATCACTCATAGCTCTTGTCAGTTGTTGTTTAAGAACCGAAAAAACTTTTACAAAGTCTTCAACTGTTGCGCGCATTTCTTTCCATGTTTTATTCAGCAATGAAATGGCGATACAATAAAACTCTTCCAAAGGGTGATCATGAGTGAAGAACATGGGATAGAAAACCTTTCCCTCATCGCTGGGCATTTCATTCACTTTAAGTATTTCGCACAACAATTTTGTTAATTGAATCGTACTTTTAACTAAAGGGCATTCGTGTTCGCGATCAGAACGCGAACAGTTTTCTAAAACAAACTTCACGTAAGTATCGGTATAATTGCGAGCAAAATATATTAACAAATCTAAGGCTAATAATCCTGGAGGTTCGCTAAAATCATCGCTCGGTGTTTTGCAGTTTGTAAATCCTAAACGTTTATAATCATCTTGAAATCCATCACCTTTTACTGAATTAGACAGCGAAGACGAGACAAAATTCTTTCCGCTATGATTTCCTTCAAGTTCTGATTCAAACGCTAATTTTCTTAACTCTAATATCCTTTCTTTTACTTCACTCTCATTTGTGCCACTCGTTAATGTGTTCATTCTTTCTTCATGCAAATTAAATAATAGCATTTGAAGAACATATAACTGGTGTGCCATTTCTGAGCCAACATTAAACGTCGCGCCACCAGAATGTTCGATATGACTTAACCTGGGATTAAGCACTTGTGTTAGAATTACATTTCTTATTCTTTTCGATCCGAGAGTTGCGGCCATAGCTTTGCGTTTAGATGTGTCTGACTTTGAAAATAATGCATTGATTAATGCGATTGAATTTTGCTGTATTTCTGGATTTGACACGTTTTGTTGGACCAAAACTATAAGGTTAGGTAATGTAACCTCAGATTCAACCAACACATTAAATTTCGTGCTCGATATTACAATAGATTCGAGTATCGCCAATGAATTAATTAAAACTCGCGAATCATTGAGCGATGCATTCGCTGAATTCACTTGATATGCGATTTTACCAATAAATTTTGGTTCCAAGTTATCCCTAAATATGTTAACATAAGGTTATCAACTCTACATTATATCTAACATTATAAGCATATAAGGTTACCATGAAATGATTCCATGATTCATGAGCTCAACGAAACTCTCGAGAGCGTAACCAAAGCCATCATTGAAACTAATAGATTCCTTCTCAATGGAATCAATTAGAAACTGAAGTCCCTGTTTGTTAATGAACTCGAGAGCAAACGTGTAATCAGTGGACAGTTTCACTAATCTCTTGAAGGACTGTCTCCTTAGCTCTCCGTCATCGAACTTCAGTTTGTCGACAACATCTTGTGCTGTACGCGATGGCGAATATGTCAGTCGAAGAACTGATCCGTTTTTGATTTCGTTCCTATTCTTTTCGGTGATGTAAACATTAGTGGAATCGTTGAACTGAATGGCGTACTGTTCGTAATCAACGATAGACCACGCGCTGCACAAGTCTTGAATTATTAGCGAAAGGTTTCGGTTTTGATCGAATTCAATGAGTTGTGGGACCTATAAGTGGTGTCAATGTATATCTAAATCACTATCACTATGACTATCACTAAGACTCACGTGATTTCCATTATGCGATGAATCCATTTCGACCGCAATCTTAACGATATTGCCATCTCTGACATTGGCTGGCATTGCAATGCGTTATGCGTTCACTAATTGTTATTCAAATTGATATATTGATAAAACCAAAACATCAAATTCAAACAAAACTATAGAAACAAACATATTCTCTGAATGGAGTAAAGCGTCATAAACAGAGTCTACACTTTTCGGAAATCGACTTTTTTATGCTTGAATAAAACTTTCGGAGTTTTAAATATATGAGTTTTAAAGCATATTTCAAATAGAATTAAACTAATTTAAATTTCCGAAATCTCTGAAATATTAGAAAACTAAAAATGTTCCGAAAACTTCGAATTTTTTCCTAGAAACTGCTAAAAGTTATAAATTGTTGTTAAATTTCATGAATTTTAATAAAGGGCGTATTATGCGCTTTTCAAGTCGAACAAAAATTTGAATTTTTTTAAAAAAAATTTGGATAAAACACCAAATGATTCGAAAAAATTAGATCCATTAAATTTTTTGGAATTTCTGAAATTATATCTTAAGTCAAGAGAGTGTTCGATTCAAGAGTTTATTTTAAAAACTTTTATTAATAAAAATTCTTTCGAAATCTCCGAAATCCTCCGAAAATCTGTCCGAAAAAGAGTGTGTGGTTTTCAGAAAAATGTGGTTTTTTTCTCAGAAATTCCGACCGAAATTTTGATGTTTTAGTTCCGAAAATATCTAGACTCTGGTTATAAGTTATAACTAGTGATGTGCTTTATGACTAGTGATTTTAGTTATCGGTCATATAATTTTACTGAATAACACCAGCGAAAAATAAAAATGAGTTTAAGTAAAATATATATAAATTTACCGAATTCGAATATTATTAACACATGTTTAAACGAAATAATAGTTTTTTTGTGTGTTTTATAGTTTTTTGTGTTTTATTGTTTTATAGTTTTTTTGTGACACAGCATACATAAATATTTATAACCAAGGTATCCCAAGGGGATAACTGGGGTTACATTCCTTCCCAAAAGTTGGAAAAATCAAGCACCGCATAAATTAAAAATTTTGATAATGCCAAAGTATCTCTCAAATGCCAGACTTTAAAAAGTATTCATCAAGTATTAATAAGGACCAGAGTGTGGGTCGAAATATTTACTTATTTACTTTCTTTAAAATAAATAGAATCTAAAAATGAATAAAATTTTTTAAAATGTTAATTTATTGCATTAAAGGTTTAGAACACTATTTAATTTTAGTTATAGAATTAGAATTTATAACTTAAATGATTGTTAAACTTGAACGAAAATTTTAAAACAATTCTCAATTGAATATTTTAAACGAAAAAATAATTTGTATTCAAAATTAAAAGATATTAACTGTAAATAAAATTCTCATTATAAGAACTTATTGTAGGAAACAAACAAAAGCATATAATGTTATTCAATTTAATTCATTTTTATAACTTTTTTTATAAATAACTTTTCTGATTTTTTTTGTAAAGAGTTTTAGCCCCACTTAGTCGTGAAGAAATAGTTTGAAACTCGAATAAAATAAACCAGCGCTAGCAATTAACGAAAAACCCTACCAGACCACACCCGACCATCGGACAACATGACCCCACCTGATCCCACCCAAACCGACCCTAACCCACCAGGACCCCAACCCAACCGACTACAACCCGATTCACCCGGAAGCCTAACCGACCCACTCGGACATCAACTCGATACAACCGAGCCCAAGGTTAAAATTATGAAAATTTTCAGCCTTAATCCCATAGGGGGTTTCCGCCCACTCCATAGATTGACCCCTTATTTCGCCTAAAAGATACTGCCAACTTAGATAGGGCTCCGGCCCCCTAAAGGAATTCGAATATAGTAATTTTTTTATTAAAGCGAACAAAATTCTAAGCATTTTGGCTGAAGAGGAATATTTAAAATCCCAATAGGGGGCGCACAATAAAATAAATAAGTTTTAGCCAAAAAATTTTATTTCTCCTAGACGGTTATAAATAGAACAATGGTTTTATAATAAAAAGTGGCATAAAAATGTGTAATTTTATAATATATTTTTTAAAGAGATAGGAGTAACTTCCATATGATACCGGCCTAACACGTGTAAGTCATCAAATTTTATGGTGATTTTTTTCAAAATAGAATATATTTTTCTAAGCATAATGGCTGAGAACATTTTTTGAAAACTCAATCAGGAGGCGTTCTAGGAGCCAAAACGTGATTTCGACAAAACATATTTTTTAGAAAACTGTTAGAGATTAAGGAATAATTCTTTCTTTACAAATTAGATAATTATAAGTAGATTTTAAAAATAATTTTAAAAAATTTTTAGAAAAATAATTTTTACAAATTTTTTCATTTTGAAAGTTTAAAATTTATTTTAATATTCATTTTTGAAGAGGTAACTTCTATAAACCTGGGTTAATTTTGAATATTTTTAAGAGTAGATAACTATAGAAAATTTTTTAAAATCTTAAGGGAAAAATTTATATTATGGAAAAACATAAAGTCTAGACATATTTGTAGAATAAAAGTAAGTAGTAGTATATCACTTAAAGGTTTTTGGCCATAATATTAAAAATTTAATAAAATGCAAAATAATTAGTTAAAAACAATCAAAATATTTGTAATAAATAAATAATGTTCACTTTTAATATTCTTTACATATATAACGTCAAAAATTACATTTTAAAAGTATTTTCTAAAAATATTATTTTTTGAACCCAATTTATTAATTTTAAACGTTTATAAATATATTTAATTATTTTATGTTAATTATAAAAATTTAATTGAGCCCAGAAAAATATTATACCAATTAATTTAAATAATCTAGACTTTCTTTTAGAAGAATTTACAAATTATTTGAATTTTCAAAGATTTTATAGAAAAATCCCACCAAAAATAAAAAATCTTTCAAAGGATTAAAAATCGTTTAAAATCGGTCATAATTTTGAAAATCGTTTGATTCGTTTATTTAATCCGCTGGTTTGGATTAACATAGGGTTTTAAACTCGTTTTAAGTAGAAATTAGTTAATTAACGATTCTCACTTCCCTAACAATTATATCAAAGAACTTTCTTCAATTCTTCAGCGGTACTACTAACTTATTAGCGCCAATGTATAACATTCCAAATGCTGAAGATATACTGAACGGAGAAAAGAATACATTATTGCTATCGCTATATAAATGTTGAAGAAGTTGTAGCGCTAAGTGATTGCTATCGAAATGGTGTTCTGTTCTTTCGCATAAGATTTGTAAATCAAAGAAATGAATAAAAATGCTATTATACGCATTATAAACAAAAAATTCTCGATTTTTATTCTAATGAATGGTTATTTAAAAATTAATTTTTTAAAACCTATGAATTTTAATCATTATAATGCGTGGAAATTGAACAGATTTATCAAACAATGAATTTCGAAATTAAAGCAAACATTTCTATAAAAGCAAACTATACAAGCAATTAATGTTATCGTTTATGTTATTATTACAAATTGTTATTTTTCAAAACTCTATAAATTATGAGTAAAAAATGAAAATACAGAAATTTTGATGTCACCCAACATTATCGTCAGGAAAATATATTATTTTCATATTAAACTAATTATTAATATAATATTTACTTAAAATTATGAATTAGATTTTTTATTTTTTCAGTTGGAGTTAAGAAATAGTTTGATAATTAAATTTACAAAATATTTTCCTTAATCTATTACACTGAAAAAATACACTAAAAATTAATCAAATTTAATCAATAATATTTTGTTTTTCGTCGAAAACTAACCCAATTTTAACGAGAAATTATAGTTAAATATATACAAAAATATTATTTTTTATTTTCAAGCCTCAAAAATATTAATTTATAAAATCTGTTAAACAATTTTTTTTAAATGTACTTCACTAGAGATGTGAAACTCGTTTTAAAAAATATTTTTTAAAAATTTACTTTATAAGGATATTCAATGGTTTAATAGAAACTTACTTAAAATTTTATAAATCACATGATTTTAAAAATCATTTAAACATTTGAAAAAACGTTAGATTCATTAGAAGCGAATGCTTCCATTTTAAAGTTCTTGATTATTAGTAATCATTATTCAGAAACACTTAAAACTAAACCATTTTTATCACACATTCATAAACATAGAAAATTTCAACGATTATTTTAAAAAATAACATTAAATTCTATAACACATTTAAGCCATTAAACGATACACAATTCACGAATAAGAATAGGCTAAGAAATTCTGATAACTTTTGGATTTTAATACTAAAATCTTAATAATTTAGCTGTAAATATATGGAAATAAGTACCGAAATGTATGGAAAATATTGTGAATCTTTTTTTTATAAATTTTAAAAATTAAATTAAATGTATTATTTAATGTTTAGCTTTTGTTAAATTCAAATCATTTATTATTTTATCATTTATTGAAAAAACATTCTGTATTTAATTAACAGGAAAAGCATTAAAGTTTATTTAAAAGACCAACAAATAAAATCATTCCGTTTCGATTATCTCTGATGAAGAATATAAACGGATGGTCTGCTCTGAAATCAGCGATTGGTTGTGGTTCGTGAACAGACGCCGTTTTTACGATTACGATAGCAGTGGCGGCTGCGGCTTCACTGCCCTCTTCGTTCACATCGACAACTGCTTTGTGTATGACATCAGACACTGATAGATCATGTTTTCCATCGATTCCCGATAGATCTGCGTTTGAAGTGAATACTTGTTTCATTCCTAACTCTGATAACTGTTTGGGAAGTGAATACGACGCTTCGATTTTGAATTTAGGAATAGTTGCGTGAACTTCGGTTTCTCTCAAATTCGGAATTGCACTCTCAATCACTTCAAAGTTTGTTAATGTGGTTTTAAATTGTTTGAAACCTTCTTTGAGTTTTGGCAGTAATATATATAAACTGATATCATCGCCAGTGTATGGCAATTCTAACAATTGACTGTCCAGTTCTGCGACTTCAGTGTAATTGAATTTACCATTTCTTTTCATCATTTGTGTGTTGAATGAGTCGACTCCGCGATTATAGAATACTTCATCGATTGTTTGATTCTTTAAAAACTTTGTTTGCCAAATGCCTTTGAAATAAATTGCATTTAATATGACAAGTGTTGTCGTTGGATCTAATGGTTGAGACAATAATTTCTGAATCATATTATGAGTTTGCTGTTTAACCCATTCATTGATATCATTAGTAACTGCCACTGCATTAGTCTTAAAATCTGCTGTGTCTATAGTGGTTTGAAAATATTGTCTCAATTTGTCTTTATATTCAGATAATATATTGAAGTCTTTTTGTGCCACTAATTTGTTGGCAACATTTAACTGATAATTATTTGAATCGATATCTGATATCTGTCTGAAAACAGTCTCGAATTGTTGTATGACTTCATCTCTATTGATGTGTCCATAATTATATCAAAGAACTTTCTTCAATTCTTCAGCGGTACTACTAACTTATTAGCGCCAATGTATAACATTCCAAATGCTGAAGATATACTGAACGGAGAAAAGAATACATTATTGCTATCGCTATATAAATGTTGAAGAAGTTGTAGCGCTAAGTGATTGTTAGCCTTTGCTATCGAAAATGTTTTCACTTGTCTTTCATAAGAATCGCAGATTAAATTTAAAAATAAAACTACACATAAACTAAGTTTAAACATTTTAAAGTTTCTTTACAAAAACGATTGTTTGCTATGATATTATGTGTACAGTACTAACAGTAATGTATTAAACGTTTTTATAGCTGGATTTATGCTATTCAGTACTTTGAACACACAATTTGTTGTGCAACTGCACAGTGAACTGAGTGTGCGGTATAATAAATGTTGAGAAAATACAACAGATTCGTGTCATTACGGATTTTGATTATAAGCTTATACAGTATATACAGTATACTGTACGTAATCATAATACTTATTTAATGATAAAAACTACGAATTTTTAATTATTGCAATTGTCTGTTATTGAGAATAAGTCGTAAAGTAATAATCATTGATTCATACAGTTATGCGATTTTTATGCTGAAACGCTTCGATTAGATTAAACCGTTGGTTAATAATACGTATATTTAATCTATTCATCAAATTTTCAACACATTAAACATTTTAAATAAATAAATATAAACTCATTGTTATTTTCTTTCGTGTTTAATCCAAATATTTAATCAATTGTTTACATTTAATTTTAATTAAAACTTAATATTATAATTAAGAAATGGCTTTAGAACTGGTCGGTACGACTTGCCAAACACGGATTAAATTATCGGTATATCCAGCAAAAAGTGTGGCTCCATCTGCAGACCACGCCAGAGATATACACTGCGGAGCTTTGCTCTTCGATGTGGTCGATATAACCTCTGGCTTGAGTTCGTCCACGAGATGCTTACCTTCTAAGTCCCAAATCTTAATGGTAGGTCCAGTCGCCACACAAAGCCAGTAACGATTCGGAGAGAAACACAACGCATTTATAATATCATTGTGATCTAATGTATATAAATGTTTGCCTTCATTCAAATCCCAAAGCATTGCCTTAAAGTCTTTGCCACCAGAAGCGCATAGCGAGCCATCGGGAGATACCGTTACTGTATTCAGATATCCCGTGTGTCCGATATGATTGGTCTTCAATCGACAGTTTGTCAAATTCCAAACCTTTAATAAAATCAAATGATCGTACAAAACATTCATTAATTGATATTAGAAAACAATTGAATTAATAGTTTTATGGTTAATGTTTCATAATTGCAGGACATCTTAGTCAACAAAAAAATCTGTGCGTGTCTTTATGTAATCATAATTAGTGCGTAATGAACTTATAAAATATGAATACGTTTAGGAATAATGGTTACCTTAACGTGTTTATCCCAACCGGCGCTAACAATGATTGGATTAGAATTAGACGGCGAGAATCTGACGCACGAAACCCAATCTGAATGTCCGTCTTCTTGTATCGTATATTTGCATTGCGCTAAAGTATTCCACAGTTTTATGGTTCGGTCACGACTTCCGCTAACAATTTGGCGATTGTCTGCCGAAAACGCCACCGAAAGCACGTCTTTGGTGTGATCTTCGAATCTTCGCGTAGTCTTTCCGACAGACAGATCCCACAATCGTAACGTCTTATCCCACGAACCACTCAACGCGTACTGTCCATCCATCGAAAGCACGACATCAGTGATGAAGTGTCCGTGACCTCGAAGACGCTTCTGTGGAATACCGTAATTCGATTCTTCGCGCAATAGTTTCCATACAATAAGCGTTTTATCTCTAGAAGACGACAGAATAGTGTCGGGAAAGCGGTTATTGGTTGCGATTTGCGTAACCCATCCGTTATGTCCGATAAGTGTTCCCTTTAATAGCAATTCTTCGTTTGGAGCCGAAGCTGGAAGTGTTGTTGTGGTCATTATGTCACGATTTCAAAATTGACAATAACTATGACACGTTTTTACTCATTACAATCAAAACCAAAAGGAAAGGAAGAGGAAACTCAAAACAGCAGTTCATGTCTGCTTATCACGTGATATCATATATTCATTCACTAATTATGTCAATTCATTTTCATTTATTTTATAAAATTATTCAAATTATAAATTATTAAGTCACATATAATTTAATAATATTATTTCTGTTTTAGTGTAAATTGTCATTAAATATTTTTATAATTTATTAAATCGTTAAATTCAGTGTAGACTACTCTATAACTAATGATATAAAGTTATATTAAAAACAGGAAACTATACGTTAGTTATACTGTATTATATGATTATGAATGTGAATGGAATCGCGTTTAAAACATACGTTATAACTGAATGATATCATACATTATACTAAATATTTGTTTGAAACGATTTTATCAAAAATAAAGTATTTTTATATTATTAAAGCAACAATCAATTACTTAATCAATGCGTTCATCACGAGATTCGAGTGAATCACGTGATTCTCGACACTCACGTGAGTCACGTGCGCGCGAAGATCGCGATCGAGAGCGACGTCAACCGCCGTCTTCGCCAATCATCAAACGAGTTAAGACAACAGCAGCGCATTCGTCGGCAACGGTTATCGCCAAAGATTCGCAAAACTCATCGAAGAGTTCGATCGCAACAAACGCTAAACAAAGCGATAAATTTGACGCGTTTAAGGCTACGATGGATGCGATTAAAGCCGAAGAATTAAATGCAATCAATTCTAATGCCAGCGAAGACGTGAAACAGTTTCGATTGACGTGCGAACAAATTCGTAATGTATGCAAAGAAATACTCGAATTAAAGAAAGATAAGAGGAATAACGCAGAAAAAATGAATTCACTTCGAATCGATGGTTCGCTCAAGTTTTTGGCGCTAAAAATGCTGAACCGTTGCGATAAATATCGATGTCGTGACGCGAAAGAGAAATTACAATCCTCTAAACAAAAGGTTGATTCGTTTCACCTTCAACTCCAGAACATGCTGTATGAAGTGATGCATTTGCAGAAAGAGTGTAAAACGTGTCAAACATTTCGCTCAAAGGATGAATCTATTGATTTGGTTCCATTGGAACAGTTTCTGTCTGTCGCACCTCAAGAGTTGACCATTAAGAATATCGATTCACATTCGCTTCATTTGGCTAGACTTGAGTGGGAATTAACTGAACGCAAACAATTGGAGGAAGAGGTGAAAACGGCTGAAACGGCTAAGAAATTGGCCGAAGAAGAGATTGTTAGCAAACGCGAGACATTGGATAAACTGCAACCGATGTTGAAATGTGTTGTGGACGCCACACAACCTTTATATTCTCAATTGAATATACCACTGCAGGCCAATGATTCAATTCACGCTTTGGCTCAATATCTTCCGCGTCCGCTATATGTTCTCTATGTTCAGGCAATATCTTATAGACACGCGTCAAATGCGAACTTTGAAGTAAAAATCATTGGTAATGCAGATGAAGTGAAACTTTTTGAATTGAATTACAATGACAATGAAGACGACGAGAATGAAGAACAGGACGAGGAAGAGCTAGAAGTGACACGCAAGACAAAGAAGTCGAGACATCGGAAATCAGTTTCACAATCGACTGCTCCATCAAAGGTCACGAGATTGAAAAAACTTATTTTATCGCATCCGTTAAACGTTGAAATTAGTTTTCGTTTCAAGGAGTCAACTCTTTCTTGTAATTTCAGTTATGTAATGCGTCTCGAAATAGTAACCGTTAAAGTAACTGTTAATTCCATTAATTCATTAAATCACAACATCGTTGTAAATGAATCATTGCTTTCACATTTACTTTCAAATTATGACAATGGTATGTCATCTCCGAATCCTTCCAATGATTACACTATAAAATCTTATGGAATCGAAAATTTTAGTTCACTGATTCCCGAAATTGGTTTCTGTTATAAATGGGTTCAATCATTAGCGGGACTTGATTTTATCTCAAGCGTTTCGAATACAGCTTCCAATGCATTATCGATTAGTTGTATGGAGCGAACAATAGAGGCCATTATTGAGCGCTTCCAATCACGTCTTATGCTTCAGCAACAACTTTGCGAATTCGATCAGTCTATCGTATCATTGCCTAAAGAATTATTAAAGCAGACATCTATTAAGATTAATTGCGTGATCAAACAATTTATCGAAGTATCGAGTGAACAGTTTGATACAAATTCCAAATTTCAAGAACCAATTAAATTAGGGATTGTGGACGTGACTGATAGTTTCGCATACATAGCAAGACTAGAGCGCGGAACCGCCACTCTTTCTGCGTCGATATTAATATCGTTTGATTATCCGCGTTCGCCACCATTTTTTCAATTATTACCAATTTCTTCGATAGAAGATCGAATTTATTCTAATTCTCTGAGAGAATTGGAAGAATTGATTAACTGTTGGTGTCCATCAAATATTCCAAACACCAGTTTTTCCAGCATATTGTCGTATCAAATGCATAAATTATTATTAGGTTTCGATTCTTATTTGGAAGCGAATCAAAGTTCTTCATTAAGCTCTCAAACGTCGAATGAGTTTTCACAGAAAAATCAGAGAATAGGTCGCGATCATTGTATACCATTCTATTATGATACTAAAACCAACAAATTCACCGCATAATCAATTATTATTATTCTCATTACGTATCATAATATTATTACATAAATAGTATTAGTATAACATTTAATGTAAAAACCATTAAAAAATATGGACATCAATAAATCGTTTGTATTTTATTCTACGAATTACTATTGATATGATATATTGTATATGTATAGACTAAATTTACTGCATGTACTTAGAGTTCTTCGTTACCATTCACGATAAAACAAATTAATCAGCTGTCGGTCATGACAGCTGATTTAACATACCGGTTAAACACATCCGGTTTTATAGCATAACCGGTAAAAAATAATTAAAATCGAGGCTTACAGTCTGTCTTATAAATATTTGCTGGTAATAAGTTTACAAATTATATTTGCAATTTTTAATTATTTAAATCAAATCATATACCATATACGTACGTACATCTATATTTGTATAAAATTTTCATTTTTGACTGAAGGGGAGAAACTTTCACATAAATCAAATGTTTTGCAAAGTTTTTAAAAATTTTGAGATATATCTTTCGAAATGTCATTATTTTTATGGGAAATCATTATATCTATGGGAATACATTATTGTCAGCCTGTTTGTTTGTGCCTTTATAGGCTCACCCCTGGGGGCAAAACCCCCTCGACACCTATATCAATGGATTCAGCTCTAAGAGTATAGGGAAAGTGGGGGGGGTCCGGAGAGGATGGGGCCTCTTAGGGGGGTTGAGGTGGAAAAAACCGAAATTGCCGTTAACAACTATACTGTTGCACTCAGTTTAAAAAGTTGAGTTGATTTTAGGGGTCACTTGCCTGGGGCTGTTGCCATCCCATAGTGGGGTCGAGGTACAAAAATCTCATTTTGTCATAAATATCTGTTGGATTGCTTCCCAAGGGGTCGGGTAGGGAGTGGGTTGACCTGATAAAGAGTGGGTGGCCTTGTGAAGAGATGTGTGGTCGGGTGGGGATTAGTGATTTCGGTGAGTATTTATGGGGTAGGGTTGGGATTGGCGGGGTCGTGTGGGGAGAGTTGAAAAGAGACGTTTTCTGAAAAAATTTAAAAAGTTTTTTTATTGGCTAAACCTATCTAACCCACAAAACCTAACCTAACCTAACATAACATAACTTATCCAAAACTACCAAACCCACCAAAAAAATCTTCAGAACCTACATATCATGTAAAATTGGTACCACAATGCGAATTTAAGAGTTCATACTATAACTTATTTTACTATATAGAACTTTCACCAATGAGTTATTGTATTGTTTAGTATGTCATAGTTACTTCATTGTTAGAACTAAAAATAACTTTTTTACAGCAATACACACCCTTAAGTAAAGTACTGCCATGAGAGTTTGGGACGAGTCGGGTGTGGAGAGGTTGTGACGGGTCGGTTTGGGAGAGGGGGACTGATCGGGTGGAGAGAGGTGGGAGATGTGGGGACGGGTTGGGTGGGGCGAAGTGGAAACTGGTCTGTTGGAGAGATGTTTGATCATTTATGGTAGATATAACGTAGTGTTTTTATTTGAATTTCTTGTACTTTATTTGAATATCGGGCTTTAACTCTAGTTAAGTTTAAAAATAATATTTGTAACATATTTTTTTCCCTTTTTTTTATTTCAATAATTTAAAAATTTTTTAAAAATAAACTTATTTGGTCCATTTCGACCCGTTTTAATTTTTGGAAGCATTTTCAAGTGTTATATCTTAAACTAAATATTATACTATAATATAATTCAAATTTCATCCCAAAATAATGCTATAAAAAACAAACATAATTTTTAAATTTCCTGTGGTGCGGATAAACCGCGGTTGTATTTTCGGTTCGTATTTTTCATGTATTTTGCGGTTTTTGGCTGTTTGAAAAAACATTTAAACAAACCGCGGTTAAACCGAAAAACCACAATTCAATTTTTATGAGATATTTGACAACTAAATATATCAGGAAATTACCAGAAAATAAACTGAATGAATAAAATGCAAATTTTATTTTAATAAAAAAGTAAGCATCGAATGTAAAACTAGTAACAATTAAACTTTTTAAACTTTCTAACTTTAATATTAACATTCTAGCGATTATACTCTGCTTAATTTAATAAATTAGAAATGCTGTTAATATTTATTAAAGATAAAATAATTGTACAAAATGAAAGTTATTTTAGTAATATAAAAGAGTTTAATCATCGTTTTATTAACTACTAAAATATTTTGCGATTTAAACAGCGATTTTTTGATACGGTTTTAAATCTAAAACTAGTGACGGTTTGTGGTTTGATAACAGATTTTGGCGGTTTGATGCGCTTCGAGAATTTACAAACCGCCGGAAGCTTTAATAATTTTATAATCTAAGAATACTAATTATTCCGGTAATTATCGGTATTAATAGCAAATTCAACGGTTTATTGATTGTTAATTAGTAATTAATCATTGCAATGTAGAATCACATATTGTGACATAAGAAGCATAAACTGGATCTTAAAAAAATAATAGTAAATTTTCAATTTACTACTACCGGTATACGTATTCATCAATTAAATAGATTTTTATTTTTAAAACATATTTTCGACATTTGGAGTTTAGAAATTAATTTATATTTTTAATTATTAGGATTTTGTAAATTTTGTTCAGACAATTGGTTCAGAATCTGCTTTTATAGCTTCATTCATAGTGTTATCATTACTGTCTGTTTGTTGTTTATTCAATAAATTTGGAGTTACATTAACATCCGACACATTTTGATTATTTTCAGTAATACTGTTATCCAAATCAGTATCTGATGAATCATTTTGTTGATTTTCGATTACATTTGATAATAGAGTTCGTGGTTTACGTATATTGTCGGCGATAATTGGTTCGAACTCAGCAATTCTTATAGCCATGAGTAACCGAATATATCCCTCCTCAACAAATCCCTGCAATCTATAGGATCCTTCCATTTTCATTCGATGCGAGTTAATGATGTCAACTGTAGGTACGCTGTAATGTCCTAAAACAGTGCCTTTACTGGAAAGACCAATCAAATCAGCAAATTTGCCAAGATTTCCAACATTAATCGGAACGATAGGCATTAATTGTTTTTCCTCAACGCTATACATGTCAATCACTTCAATATAAATGGTTTCGAGTTTTGGACTGTAAAGAACAAAATGATGCGCTTCTTCCCAAACTGGATAACCCGTTCTTCTTTTGATAGATGTTATTCTGATTTGATTTCCAACGCTTATTCTAACTAATGGTCTTAACTCAGCGCTTCTAAAAGTGGAAGTCTCTAAACCAGAAGCTGAATCAACTAACACTGAAAGTGCCGCAACTGGTAATTGAGTTCTTGCCTGTCCAGCAGTTACTTCTAATTTTTGGACATCTGTTGATAATTTGAAATAACTGACACGAAAAGATAAAGTCGATTTTTTCTTTAATAACTTATTTTCTTTATCAACTAAAGGAACAGTCACTTCTTGACCATTAAGATATTTATTTTCAGCGAACACTTCAATAGGAATCTCAAATTTTCCAATAAAATCATCTTCAATCATATCCTCATCCCATATATTCATTGTAATCAAGTTCTTAATCGAATCGTGAACAAGAAAACAAAATTCTCGATTCCATACAGGATTTAATTCTTGTGATATGACTTGTGTCCACATTTCTTGTTCTTCAACTTTAACCACGCAATACGGATCTGATTTGCCAGCGCATCCGGGAATACATTCCAAAGCTCTGGTGTCCATCGCTGGCAGATTAGCAGCTGATATCACTTCAATTCTTAGCATTCCTTTAGGTTCACGTAATTTCAATTCACTCATTGGAATATCTTTAGCCAATTTAAACGAAAATTTGTGTGGATTTAGTAAAAAATATGTGAGCAAACATTTTACAAAATCCTTTAAAAGATGCCAATTTAAAATCGAAAGAATTCCATAGAATCTCCAGTTAAGTTTGGGTTTTTCTATAAGAGTTGTCTCTATATTTCCCAATACCGGTAATTCACGAAATAAAGGGCTCAATATTATCCGAAATTTTCCTTTAAAGTAAATCCATGAAATTCCAGCTTTGATTCCATAATTACCTGTAAAGTTATTTATTAGATATGACTCATTTCTTAGTAAATATAAAAAATCAATAAAATCATGCCTTTGATGCCAATCATGACATCGCCATCATAGGTAAATTCGCATTCAATTATCATATCTTCACGTCTCGAACCTCTCTTAACCACATGAATGCCTGTAATACTGGGAACATTATCTCCCAAATATACTTTGTCGACTTCCAATTTCAATATTTGGTTAATATCACCCAACAGAGGATCCAATGAACAATTAGGAAATATGTTGCTTATTAGTCTTATTAAATAAGTGTTAAAATAAGGCCATAATTCTTTAATAAAATCGCTGACCCAAAACGCGTCCTCTATTTCAGGCGATGCCGTACTCCACGCTAATCGTTCAGCAACTGATAGAACGCCTTCAGCGTCGAGTAAATACTTTCCATCGCCAACGAGATCATACTTTATATCAAACGCGCGAAGTATTGCTACCAAAGCTCCGATAAGAATAATAACTATTATGCATAATACAAGTAATAATAGTTGAAATAAATACAATAAGTCTGTTTTATTTAACCAATGATAAAACAAAGCGAAATAATAGCCAGCAATAAATGACAACAATATTCCAAGAACTAAAGGAATTTGATACCATTGAAGTATATGTCCAAAAATAAATTTTGGCGAAAATATGCCCACTTTTGGGAAAACATTTAAATTGAATGGCTTTTTACTCTCAGTTTTAACTGCTTGTACTTCTTTCTGTTTTCTGCATAAATTTGTAAGACACGAATATTTAATTTTATACCATAAAAAGCTTAAAATAGGAATTGATTTTTTCTGATATGGTTTTCCAGTTGATGTGGCGCTCATTTTTAATTCAATTTATATTAAGATAATATCTATGATAAATGTTTCGATTAATTAATTTACTTTTTGAAAGCTTAGTTTAAATTTGATGATTTACACGAGATTTGCGCAACAGTTCATTGGATATTTGAAATGAAAATGTAATAACGCTATATATCCATCAATTGTTGGGTAACTATTGTTATCCATTAGCATCGCATTATTATAATTTCTTACTATTCGATACTTTTTTTTAATAAAAATCATATATGACATTATATTCACTTTTAGCCAACATATTAAGGGAAATAATCATTTATGTTATATTTATGGATTGTTTGGGTGCAATCATAAAACAATAATTTAGGCTTTAATTTGGGCCTTAGACCCGATAGGAATCCCTAAGAATTAGTTTTTAGGGCAAGTGTTTTCGTGTGATAAAGATAAAAGATATTATAAATAATTTTTAATTAATGCTTTACAGGGGATTAATTAATCCTTTAATGACTATGCTTTTAAATGTATTTAATAATAATTATAATGTATAACTATCTATGGATATCTTTTATTAGTAAAATTTTATTAAAAACAAAACTAGAATTATTTCGAAAAATTTTATGACAATCTTTGAATATTTTATGGTTTGAAAATATCATTGTTTTATCGTAAAAACTTTAGTTTGTAAACTATTTTTCGTGGATTGATATCATTTCGTCTGGAATATCATTTGCTCGAATAAAAATCGAATTCGGTGTGCAAAAGCTTGCAATAACTTATTACAATATATCTTTCATAATTTAGTTATACTACTTTAAAATTTAATTGAAAACTTGAAAAATTTAAAACTATTTTCAAATTAAAATATTGTACAGAATATTAAATTTAATGCTACAGTACAGTCAATTTAATTAATACATATCCAGTCAATGCATAAAATATTTATTTAGTAATTTAAGTTTTTATCTTAATAATTTTAGATTGTAAGTAATAATCTATTACAGAGGTTCTCAAACTATGGGTCGCGACCCAAAATAGGGCCGCAGAATGAAATAAATGGGTCGCAAGCATTTTAAAAATTAACATTATTGTTGGGTCTCAACATTAAGTTGTCTAAATATAGGGATCATACATGACTCTTATAAACTGTGTTTTGGAAATATATTAATTATTGGCAATATAATAAGCTCTCGCTCAATGAAAAGCTCAATTAACTTTTCCAAGTAGACTTTTAAGCGTAGACTTTAAAAATATAAAAGTTTTCGTAATTTATTTTTTATTTAAAGCGTATTCCTCTGAGCGAAATATTAATTACTCCAATTTGACATTAACCGATAAAATAAGTCTATTTAAACCAAATACAGTGTAAAATGAAAACCAAATACAAATTAATGTTTTTTAAGATCAAACTAAGATTAAGTTAAATTAAACAATATTATATCTAATTATTAAATATTTATTTGTTAGGGGTTTATCTGGCCTGGCTTTTGACTTATT
>JAQGAW010001390.1:0-19431 GCA_034698025.1 Phthiracarus crinitus | reverse complement strand
AGCGAGCATTCCTCGAAAAGCTTATTCCACAAATTTAAGCTAAGATATCGAATCATAACCGGAGATTTCAATTCACTAATCGCTCACCCATTCTTTAAAACAATTTCGCAATAGTCAGTAATCACTAATCAGTCCATTCATTCAATTGAATTGAACATTCAAAACAAGTATTGGCGAAACTCTACAAATTAAATATTTGAAGTTAAAATTTGTTGTAATATATAATTTTTATACTAATAATGTTTGTTAAAATTAATATTATTTATTCTAATATTTCCAATAATGTCAATAAAATAGCTAATTATCAATACTAATATATTACAATTATTAAATAAAAATGTTAATTTTTTATTGTTTGCATTGGAGAAATCATGTTTTGAATGGTAAAATTATACTAAATAAATTATATTTTTTAAACCTTCACTTACTTTGTTGGTTAAAAAATGAATTTTCGTTATTTTTTAAAAATATCTTTTATACTATTTTCATTCTTTTTTTGCATAGTAGAATGCAACATTTTTTTTTCAAATATTGAAACCATACATTGTTGCATTTTAATGTATTTTACTTCAATTCTTATTAAAAAAATTGAAATATTATTATAAAATTCAGTTGTTAAAAAATTATTAAATGATTTAAATCAAAATATTTTTATAGATTTAAATATCTGTTTATAATCCAATATATTTTTCATGAAAACAATAAGTTTTGATAAAAATAATTTTTAAATAAATTTCGTAACATTTTTTAAAAGCACTTTAATTAAACTTTATTTAAACTCAAAAGAATAAGCCTTACATTATCACTTAATGCAACTTATTCTTTAAAAAACTTATTTTTAAATAACTAAACAACTTTTTATTTAATAAATGCTAAACCTGTAAACATAATCGAAGATAGAATATCATTTATTTTAAAATTTCCAATAAATTGCGATTTAACAATTTTCAAGAAAATTTTTAACAAATAAATTTTTGTCATTCATTACACCCATACCATCAAAGGGAGAAATCTTATTAATATAACTATATTTAGCTCCTGGATCAAGGTTTAAAGATTGAATTCCGCTTTCATCTGTTTAATTAGATTTTGAGCTTGATTGCTGATTACGATTTACCGGTAGCTTTTTTGTTTTAATGACTATATTCTCTTAAATAATTTCTTCATCAAGAATCATTTCGCTAAATTTTTTAGGCATAGTTTTTAAATTTTTAAAAACTTTTATTCGATTAAGCTAATCTGAATGAATAAAAATCGCTTTTTTGGTCTCTTTTATATAATATATCAGCTTACTTAAGCCTACTATAAATATTCCAGAATTATATAATTCTTTTTTGTTATGGATTGTACTAATAAAAGATATTCTCCAATATACGATCTTAATATTTGGAATTCTCAATTTATTGATGTCTAGAATATTCATTTTCAAGGTTTTTGATTAAAAAAATCAGTGTAAAAATCTATAAAAACAAATAAATATCTTAACTAAAAGTAATTTTTTTAGTTTAAAACAATTACTATTTGAAAAAATAGCTCAATCTGTAGTGGATTTATTTATCGACAACTTTAGAAACAATGAATAATTTATGGAATTGTTTAAAGAAGTCCGCAAAAATAACGGATTTTATGACGCATTTAATTGTCCATCTCCTGTTGAAATTATAACAATTGATGATTTGATTCATACATCTGATGTTAATGTTATAATTAATGAAAACATTCCAGAATCTGTGACCCTTTCTTCGGAGTTTGATACAAATTAGTTTTTAAACCTTGAAAAATTATATTTGGTTATTTATGTGTCCGACTAAGAATTTAAAAATATTTATAATGAACAAAATGAAATTTCGGTCAGTATAAAATTTTGTGAGAAATTTTATTTAATATTTTTAATATAGTACAAAGCTTTACAATCTAAAGAAAAGATTTGATGCGAACTTGCTTAAAACTTATCGAAGTGCTATTTTTCAATTTTTACTAATAAGTAGCGTAATATATTGATTTGCACCCTTTGCAATAACGATATCCTGAGACAAAGCCATTTTGGTATTTACTGCGACACATGTGTACTGTTTTTATCTAATAAAAAATCATTGGAAATTATTAAGATTGAATTTAATAAAATTCATGAGAACCTATACAAACCCCATCAAACCCTTAAAATGAAATAAAACCAAAATCAAACCCTATAACACCCTATCTAACCAAATCTAATTCCAAATAGACCAAAAAATTTTCTAACACATTCAACCCACATAAATCTGGGAATAGCAATCGAAAAAAATTTAAAACCTGAAATTGTTTTATGGTTTCACATAATTAGTTTTTTAGTAACAGGTGTAAACTTGGAATTTAATCAATAGTTGATTTAAGTAGTATATACTACTCCTGTTACAGCCGAAATAGAATGAAATAAGAAATATTGCATAATATATAATTTATTTTAAATAAAAATGCACATTAAATTTAATTTTAATATGACAAGTTTTGCAGAAATCTTAGAAGTTTATTAATTTATTTTTATTGTAAAGCTATATCTGCTGGCAATATATCAGTTAATAAATTGTTTTTTAGCAGACATTAATAAAACATATGTACAAAATATGTTAAACCTTATTTTAATATTATCAAATGCTTATTATTTAATAAAAGTTTTATTCTTCAATTTTATTTTATATTAACATTTGTTAGAGACATCATGTATGTCATTTTTTTGATTGTGATTAAAATATAAAATTAATAGTATTTCTTTATGTGATTTCAAACGATTGCAAACTTTTTTTGAGTTATTGTGAAATTTCAAGTTAAAACACATAAAGAAAATTTGCCTGTATTTCTGGGTGAAAATGTACTAAATTTTTACACTCTATTTTTTAAGCTGCGGTTAAACGAAACTCGAGACCGAAATAAACCCGTGATTATTAAGTGAGTTATACACCTCATAGTTTATTTTTAAAAAATAATTACGCAAAAAACAATTACGACAACTGGAACGATTACATATGGAACGATAACACAATAAACTGGAACACCAGGAACGTGAAGATCATATTCAATAAATTTTTAGTTTATACAAATTGTTTCTATAATAGTTAAGATTTTCAATATCATTACATTAAACCCATGCGCGTTTAGTACAAACATAACGTCAATGATAACTATTATTATCAGTTATTTTATTCGTGATCTTCCATTCATGATTTCAGGTGTTTCACATGATAACGCAAAATAAATTTTTTCTATAAACGTGAAAATATATTTGTGGATAGAATAGCTATAAAAAAAATAAAATTAAAAATCAAAAATCATTTTTCTAATTTATCTGTTAGAAAAACGTGAGTTAAGACTCAACTTAAATTATAAAAATTGGTTTTTAATTATCAATAAAAAATTGTAAATTGAAAAATTTATTGTTTACAAAATTATATAACGAAGAATTTTAAATAAAACATTTTTGAACATAACTGATTAAATCGTAATGGGTTTTAATTTTATAATTATTCGTGCTTGTGCAGGTCTTAACTTCAGACATTCGGGCTTCTATATGTTTCGGGCCTAAAAATTTAACGATATACTACATAAATGTTCATTTATTACTATTATGATATGATTTATAATATGTGAAAATTTGAATAAACCAATGTAATATCAAATAATACCTTATAATTTCATTTAAAAACACATTAAACCTGTTTAGTATAAAATAAATTTAATATAGGTATATAATAGCTCGCAAATATATTTATAAATTTTTTTTGTATTAATTATAATCTATTTAATATTTTGTAAATAAATTTTAATTTGAATTCAACAATTTAACGTTACTTTCCAATTCGCTTTCGATTCATTAATTTTGTTCTTGTTTTAGGAAGAAGTGATAATATTCGAACATTTATTGAAATAATTGTGATTATAATATCGATTAAAGAACGGTTTGTCTTATTTAATCAATTTGGGTGACAATCGATTCAATAAAACAATGCATGGCTTCAACAATAATTGTGTCAATTCGAAATAACACAACTCTCAATTCTTTGAAATAATTACTATTATCCATCAGTTTATCTAATCGGTCAATAATTATTGGAATTATAAATGAAATGTGTTTTAAAAATAAAACTCGAATATCAATTAATTGGATACGAAATCAAATTCATTTTCTTCAAAATATACTAATACAAAAAGTTGTAATTAAATTTATTATAGAATCAATAATTTATAATTAATAATGATTTTATAATTCATTATTTTTAAACGCATATTACAAAACTTCCTTTGCTTCCTCAGATAATGGGCTTGACGAAAAAATCTGAAATTCTCGTTTGATTCTTCCACCGAATACAATAGACTTCGTTATCTTCATTTTCATAAAAATTAATTAATGGCTGAACTAGAATTATATCGCTTTCTAAATTTAATTTTGCATTTACTTTCTGACATGTGATGTATTTTCTGCCAGGAACGCAATTCATAATATTACTATTACGGTATTATTAATTGTCAATCATCAATTTTAAATGTATTTTCTGTTGCATTGTCATAATCTCAACTTGTTAATAAAGTATTATTTTAAAAAACAATTATAGAATTAAAAAAGAAAATTATATTTATGACTAATCTGTTGTTTTTTGATCCATTTTTTTGATTTTAGTATTAATTTCTCAACTATAAATCTTACTACTGTTATATAAATCCGAACAAATAGAAGCTTCCGGAGTTTGTTTTTCTGTCTTATTCGTTGATGCTTAGCTTGTGGAAGTTGAACATTAGCTTCAACGTATACTTCAACATTCTGAACATGTAGAAAAATATGAAAAGATAGAAACCGTATAAGATGATTGCTAAATTTCAGGTGTTATCAAAACAATCGTTCTTTAACTTGTGAAGAACCAATTGATGAATTTGACACGGATTTTGAGTAATGAGTAATATATTTTCTTTTAAACGCTTTTATAAACAATCCGCAACAGAATCAAAAGTTAGACAAACATAAAACAACAAAATCAACATAAGAATTGGTTCGGTTATTTAAGTTTAGAGAATTTGAAAACTTCGAGTGCATGTGCAAAACAATCATCAAATTTTCTAAAACCCTAAAGAATGGAAGAACTCAGATAAAAAGTTTAGAACTGGAATCAAAATTATTGGAAGTTGAATCTCAACTATAAACCGTTTTGCTTAAGAAAAACAAATATTGAATATTTTACAAATCGAACGATGAAATAGAATAACCTTCGATGTAAAGCATAACCGAATGCGAAGAACTGGCCGCAATTTTGGAAGCGGAACAAGAATACATTCATCCGTCCCTAATGTTTGCTGGGTAATCAGAAGTGTAGTACTGACTGACAGTTTCAACAGTATCTTCACTCGACTCGATTCGTGCAATATTTTCCAATCCTAAAACCATTTCATTTTATGTGGCGGTACGAATACATTCAATTCTTGTGCTCTCTTGTCTCCTCGAAACGTTTAGTGAAAACTGGTGAATTTGTTTAAATGCCAATTTTTTTAAAACCATTTATTTAGATTATAACTGGTAATACTTGACAGCGATTAATAATTTAATTTTTTTGTATGATTTTCCGTATTCATTACTAGCTTCGCATCTATAAAATCCGACATCAGTTTCGGCCATTAGTGTGATAAACAAACATAGCTATCCGTTGCGATCTTGCAAACTATCAAACTTTGATCCATTCAAAAGATTCTAAAGAAAAAAGATTATTTTATTTACTATAGTATGCGATTATTTTCTGTTTACTGATACCTTTTCTCCGTTACAAAACCAGACAACACATGGGTATAAATGTGCGTAAAACACAAAACTCAATATTGTCCGATTGTCGTGAATCGCGTAATGTTTCACTAAAATCTTTGTGAGGATTTATTTCTAATTTCAGACTCAAAATATGAAGTTAATAATGATGAACACTGATTACATTATTTTGTTTATCAATCATTCTTTGATTTAACTTGTATTGCTTTAAATGAACAATTAAAAAATAAAAAATCGAAAAAGAATAGCAATTGTTTTGGTGTCTTCTACCAACATAGACTAAGTTTAATTGTAAAGAATACCAATTGTATTGGTTTCTGCTACCAACACCGACAAAGTTTACTGGTAAAGAATTTTATCTACTAATTTATTTGATATGTAATACGATCTAAAATTATATAAAAAAAACTTCTTTCACAATGAAAATAAAGTGAATAAAAGCTATTCCTATTTAAAAATATTAGTTCTTTTAATATAAAATTCATGCGCGCGTATTATGACATATTATGGGATTATCGATTAGCTATAATTAAATGCAACCAAATATTTTTTGGTTAATAATTAAATCACTAAAATAGTTTTTCTATTTTAATAATTAACCTTCAAATCAAAAGAAAAAATTATTCTTGACTAGATTAAAAATAATATATCCCACAAATTACTTTATATAATTAAGTTTCATAGAAAATATAAATTATATTAATCTTTAGTGTATAATTGGTTATCATTTAGGTTCCATGGCTCCACCAAAATCAATTATTTACGATCAAATCGCTACAATTTGGCTTTAGGATAATAAAGCAAATAATGATTTTACACCTGATAGAGCTGTAATTATAAGAGTTTTTATCGAATACAAATAAATATTCAGGTGGCAAGACGTCAAATAGAAAATGCTACACAAAATTACATAATTTAAATACGTACAAAACTATTGAACTGGAAAATGCGTTTAACAGATTAAGTCTAAATGATTGTTCATTAGAAAACTATCGAAATTTGCAAAAACAAATTAAAGAATAACTTATCGATTCCAATGATAACATGTGATCATTTTATACATAACTAATAACTCCTTTCTTTAGTCAAATTAATATTATAAATCTTTTGTTCTTTAAAAACAATTTTAATTCTTTATTATCATTTATGTAAGAATTTTTCAAATACTTATTTGAATTACTCATTTTATAAAGTATAAAAAAATTTAAACTAATTATTACACTTTTTTTTATTTATTCATCAGTATTGCTTTGTAATATTGAAAGGTAATTTCATTTTTTTTAAAAGGAAAACATTAAAATCATTAAAGTTTCGTTAATTTTTCAAGAAATAAAAAGTATTTATAAGATTGTTTTCAATTTTGAGAAAGAAGATGATCTGATTTTCAACACCCTCTAAAATCCGAATAAATTATTTTTACTCCTGGGTTTCTTCCCTTGGCTTCCATTCATATTTCCCTAAAGTTACAATAAAAGCTTTAATATCACAAAATACTAATTTTAAATTTATAAAAAATTTTATTAAATATTTGATTGAATAAATCTTAACCTTAACTCTAATAACCAAATTGAATATATACAAATACTTGGCGTAAAAATTTTGCAATTAATTTTCTTTTGATTGCTTATTGAACTTTTAAAATAAATACTTATAAGTTATAGACAAAAAGTATTAAATTTTGACTTTTCGAAAACACAAAAAATTTACCATATATTTTAACGTATAAATATAATATAATAATTCTCATTCTATAATTTTCATAGAAATTATCAAAGGTAATATTTCAATATAAGGATTTATTATTCTTTGTATTAATTGTTTATACTTTGAATTTAAATGTTTTAAAGTTCTGCTTTTATAAAACATCATTGAATAAAACATGCTTGTCTTAAACTTATATGTTTTAAAAAATAAAATAAGTTTATTATAAAAAAATCATTCATATTAGTAAGTGTATTTTAAATATATATGTTCAAAATAATTATTAAATAGTTAATTTTAAAAAAATTTAATCAATTTTTTAGATGAAAATTTCTGAAAAGTTGGATAAAAGAAACATTTCAATTGAAAGTTATAAACTTTAGATTAACCTTAGCCTTTATTACACTATAATATATCTCGGTTTAAACAGAACCATTTTTAATAGATTAAAATTCTTTTAGTCTATATAATTAATTTCAATCCTAAAATAATTTAAACATTTACTACAAGTTGGTTAATAGCAAGCGATAGCGAATATGGTATTTTGCCAATTTATAAGTAAGGCTATGAAGTTTAAGACCTTATTCTAATTGTTTTAAGACCTAAAATAAAACAGAACAAAAAAATATATTATTATTTTAGATTTTATTTCGTAATTCGAAAATTTTTTAATGAAGTTATATTGTAATCAAACATTATTAAATTACATTGAATATCAAAGTGTTGATTAATATTTTTTTCAGTAATAATAACTATAAAATTCACAATAAATCTAAAATTTTTCAATTAGTTACGTGTAGTATTGAAGAAATTATTAAGATAACATTACATTTAACTTAAAATACTTAAATATTTTAAATCAATATTCACTTGTATTTAGACAGAACTGCATCACTTTACATAAAATCAAAATTTATATATTAAAATCG
This sequence comes from Phthiracarus crinitus, assembly GCA_034698025.1. Classification (NCBI taxonomy): domain Eukaryota; kingdom Metazoa; phylum Arthropoda; class Arachnida; order Sarcoptiformes; family Phthiracaridae; genus Phthiracarus; species Phthiracarus crinitus. The sequence continues at coordinate 11,022 of JAQGAW010001390.1, read as the reverse complement.
TTAAGTTTTATTAATAAAGCCAAACGAGCAAAATACTTCTTTATAAGACCTAAAAAACGTCTCTTTTGACTTATTTTAATATGAATAGAACTCATATTTCTTTTAAACTTTAATATATTTTACAATAAAAAACTTGAATTGTCTTAAACTTCCTAGCCTAATTTATAAGCAAAGAAAACTAATGCTCGAAAGAATAAAAACCCTCATTTAATGAAAATAACATTTGATAGCGCAGCTAAATGTAATGCACTTCTTATCCTTTTTTAATTTCATAACTCCAATACAACTCTTTTTTTATATACTCGAAGGTAAAGAACAAATTATCCATTTAAACTTTCTTTTGGAATAATTTTTTAGTTTTTCATATTAATTACGTTGAGTAGCAAAAAACGTGAGCCAAAAAAAACCAAGAGCGATGGCTATAATTTAAAGTTTATTATTCCTTTTCCTTTCTTCTTTTATGTTCTATTAAAAATTTTTCTTTCAACTTCCACTCCTTGCGTATGTACTCGCATTCAAATCTATTATTTTATAAAACAGCTTTAAATTAGTTTAAACAGAAATTATCGCGGTTTAATTTTCCAAAATTCAAATACAGTATAAACAGTCTAGACTTTTTCTACAATCATGAAAGCCATTAAATTAATAACCAATCTTTAGTCTGAAAATTATTTCAAATCATAAATATTGAAATTCAAGCTTAATGTATTTTTTGGTAATTTAAGAAATAATAAAAAAATTTATTATTAGAAGTCATTTAATAATTTTAAAACTTGATGCGTATAAGCGCTTAAAATGTTTGGTTTATTTATTTTAAAAAATAAATAATTTAATATATAATACACTTAAATCATAACATCTTTAAACATTGAGATTATATGCCCGTTTAAGCCGACTTAATAAATTGTTTAATAAAATGTAATTTATAAAATAAATATAACAGTTTTATTCTGCATAAATAACTCGATTTCGTTAATATTTGATATTATCAGCAGATTTCACTCTATTTTGTTATAATTGAATATTATTAGACATTATCGGCAAATGGCACTTAATTTTTATTATTTTTAAGATATGGGTCTATTAAATTAATTTAAATATTTACTCAAAATTATATGTACAATTATTTAATTACAAAAATCCATTATATTTATAAAACGATTTTTATAGTTCATAAAAGTCACTTTAAATATCGAGTTTAAATTTATATTTTTAGTTTATATTTACTTGAATCTAATTATTTTTAACAAATTTAATTAAGTTTTCAAATGAATTTTTTGATGTCGTTTTAAAATATCTATTCTATTAAATCTCTGTCCACAATTAGGCCATACACACAAACATTGTATTTCTTTTCTATGTATTAATTAGTTTCTGTTGAAATTACCTATTTAATTTGTTTTAAAAGAGCATTATTTAAAATTACATTTAAATATTTTATTTAATTAATTTAATCTTTTTAATTGATATTAATTAATTAAATTTTTTCTTTGTTTAAACTATAGATTTGTATTTTGAACTTTTTTTTGCGTTTCAGTAATTTTCATTAAGAAAATTAACTTTTTCGCAAATATCAAATTTGCCTCACATTTTTTGCAGAGTTTAGATTTGATAGCAGTTTATTCGTTGAAGAACTAATACAAAACTCAACACAATAAAAGTGAAAAGGAAATGACATTTCAATTAAAATGGTTGTTAAGTTAGAGTCGTCATAGTAGTGGTTAATATTTAGGGGTAATGTGTGTATTGGCAAATAATTCATTATTTATTCACTTTTGTTTAAGCGTGTGTCCAATTCCTATTATAGTAAGAAAACTTGAATTGTTTTAAACTTTTATATAAGGGTATGATATTACTAATGCAAGTTTTTTAATAAAAGATAGATTCAAAAATATTGATAAAAACAGATTTAGGTTAAAAAAAACTCATATTTAAGCAGTTAATATTATTAAAATTTATGTATAAAGTTTAACAGATTTACTTCAATTTACGAAAAATTAAACTTAATAAAAGATATGTAAATAAAATTTCCATCCTTAGCTTATTTTGTACTTACCACTGCTAAAATTTAATTGATTATATTAATTATGTTAAATATCATTAAGGTTACATTAATAAATTAATTTATATTTTGGAAAAAAAATCATTTAATCTGATTTAATTGAAGAACAGCTTAATCATTTGACGGATAATTTATGTTATAATGTGTAAACCATTAATAACGATATTTTTACATATGTGTGCTATTCGAATAACAAAGGACTAATTAAGTAATTTATTTATTTATCTTTTTATAAAATTACAACTTTTAATTTAAAGGATATACCCAAATCACCTATTACTCAATACATTATAATTCCACATTCGTTAATAGGCCAATTAAAAATCATGGAATATTGTAAACGGTAAAAATACACATTCAAACAGCTAAATTCGAAACAACAGCTAAATACAGTAAAAAATTCTCAATATCTAATTTAAAGTTATTGAAAACATTTTGAACTGATATAATTAAAAAGAATAAAGGAATTAAGTTTATATTTTATAATAATACAATTCAGATAATAACAAAATTCAGAACAAAGACATGCACCTATGATTAACATTAAATCAAAAGAAGTTAAAGTTAAGTTGGAGAAAGGGAAATGATAAAAATAGGGTATTTACGATTGGTCCAAATTTAGTGAAGATATGAAACGATGATATAGTGGCCAAATATTAAATATCATTAACTCAAATTTTCTGTTGTTATATTTATTTAAAATAAACTAAAGGAACTAGACAGAGTAAGTATTAACATATTTTGTATTATATTCTAAGTTATATCATTACAAAATTCCCAATTTTTGTGTATTAAATATAAATTGACATTATAATTATAGATTCTATTGTTCGCCAATTATAATATATTATGTTTTTAAGCAATTAGTACTTTTATTATATATTGTTTTAAAGGAAAAAATTTATAGATTTTTATTATTTTGTTAAAAATAGTAATTCAATAAGTTTTTTAAAATTTTTGATTCAGTTGTGTTTTAGCTTTCGTCGAATTAATATCATAAAAATTGTTAAGCGGATACTCAAAAGTATTAAATAAGCGAATATGATTACGAGTGTGAATAATATTAACTAGGAATAGTTTTTATAATGTTATTTTAAACAATAATTTATCCAATATTATCTTATTTTTATCATAATATATAGATTTTAACGCTATTTTTGAATATTTAACTTTTAAAAGCACATTTTTGTTTGAATAAAAGGCCAAATGATTTGGAAGATAGGATTCTTTTAAGAAAATATTCTCTTTATTAAAATAAAGTAAAAAATTCCTTAATAAATATTCTTTAAAAAACTAGTGATACTTGTTTATTTAAATCAATACGGTAGAAATGAAAAACTGATTAAAAATTGTTTTTGCACTTACTCTTTTACTATTTAAAATAATGTATTATAAATCAATTAATTTAAATTAGTGATAGAGTGTTCAGTAAAAATACTAATTTTTTAAACAAATGAAGCACGCCATGTCATCATATCAAGCAATCCATTGCCCCAAAGGCCTATTAGTAACTTATTTAATATCATTTTAGAACTTTAAAACAAAACTTAACATTTAATAAGCACTGTATTGACCTCTAATGTAACTTTTATCGAAACAATTCATTCATGTTTTGTCAGCGCTTTAGTTAAGTCGCATTTTTGATAATTAAAATAATTATATTTTGCATATTTTTTCATTGTTTAATTTATAAATTTCTTTATTGGCAATTTAGCCTTAATTTATTTAAATTGATTTAACATTTGTTTAACTGTTTATTTATTGATCCATAGATCAATCCTTTTTGTTTTCAATTCAATTTAGAATTGTATTTAATTTGTTTATTGATCCATAGATCAATCCTTTTGTTTTCAATTCAATTAGAATTGTTTTGTGGCGATAAAAGCCTTAATTTTGATCATTAGTTATTTGATCTGATTTTGTTCATATCATTCATTTTGTTTATCGATCATCACTTTTGGTATTTTCCATTCAATCACGCATTCATCGTTTACACAAGCATTGGTAATCATATTTACTTTGGATCACACATTGGTTATCGTATCAGTTTTGATCACAAATCTTTTACTCATTGTTATTTCGCGTTCGCGTCAATCGCTTATTCGATCTTTCGGTAAAACGATTAACTGTCATCGCTTCTGAAGATTCCCGTAAACCCCTGTGGCTATTGGCGTAACACCGATAAAACGACCACAAAACAAATATATAAATTTTATAATTTATTTGGATTTTTAAACATATAAAATGAAACGACAAAGAATCTAAACAATCTGATTACCACAATGAAAAATGCTCTAACTCATAAGAATTCTACACACCAACTTTCTCGTTTTGTTTTGTTGTCAACAACGGCTACAAAACCTAATAATTATTTTGTACTTAGAAATTTAGTTATTAAATATTAAATTAAAGTAACTACGATGTAATATATTAAATATGGCAAGAATAAAACAAACATTTTGAATAAAACTGCGATAACGTAAGTTTAAGTAATTATTTATAATTAAATAACTAATTATATCTTTATTTAGAGTTTTATTTCGCGTTGTGAATTCTTCAGGTGAAACTGGCAGAAAGTTCAGTTCACTAAATAGTTAGCAGCCAAGGAACTCTTCTGCTTAAAGACAACAAAGATATAGAATTTTAATTGTGGAATTGAGAGAAATACGTCGATATCAAAAGTCAACTGAATTATTGATCATAAAACTTCCATTCCAGCTTTTGGTCTGAGAATTAATGAAAAAACTAAACAAACCATTTTCCGATTATAGAATTCAATTTCATTACTTAGAATTATTTGTTAGCTGTGGTTAGAAAGTTACGTTTTAGGTCACGTGCTAACTTATTTCATTAGGTTTTTTAAAACCAATAAATCATTTGGAAACATATTTATTTGTTTGTAATGTTTATAATGATTTCGTGTTATATGTTAATTATTATTTGTTTTAATATAAAATTATTAGTAATTCTTTGTGATATAGTTTTGTGATGGGTATAATTTTAATAATATTGCACTGAAGCCATGCGACAATTTATTTATATCGAAAGACACGTTTTAAACAAACAAATTAATTTCTTTTTCTAATTTTGTTGTCTTTCTCATAACAATCATTGTAACAAAAATGGTATAACGATATATGATAATAAGGATAAGGTCTATGTGTGATTGATGTTATGCTATGACATTGCAGATATTGTGCTATGACAACCCAAAATTTTGGAGAAAACTCACTATCATTGAAAATTAAATCTTTATTGATATCTTACTCAGATTTTGTATTTTATTTCTTCGGTATTGTTTAATTTTTAAGAGCAATTCCAACATTTTATAGTTATATTATCTATAAATTAACTCTTAGATAAGGCTTAATTAATCCAAAAGCTATTAAATAAGTTTGGATAAATGTGGTAGCAGACACCAATACAATTGTTGTTCTTTACCTTTAAACTTAATCATTGTTGGTTACAGATACGAATAGAATAGTTTAATTTTGGCAAATTGTTGATTAATATTCCGTTATGGGACTCCAAATGAACCAATGGATTATTCTGATCCACTCTTAATGGATTAACAGTTAAAAAATCTGATAATTAATCAATTTCATTATTTGTATCAATTTGAATTATTATTGAATTTATATTTTTAAAAATTTGGTACATTTACATAAATATATTCATAAGTTTCTCCCTGTAATACTTTTTTGATTTTTCCAGACTTTTCTTTTAATATTTCAATTATTTAAACTATATTTAACTCTATTTATTTCTTTTATGAAATTTAAATAATTAAATCAAATTATATAATATACTATTAAATCTAGCTGTATAAAAATTGGCAAATAAAAAATTCTTACTTTATAATTTGTATTGTTTCGGTAAATATCTGTTTTGAATTTTTCATTTTCATTTAAATGTGAACGATAGACAGGAATCGAAATTAAGGAAAAAAATTTGCAAAATAATGCAATGGATCAATCAAATAATATAAATGATTTTGAATTAAATTTATAAAGCTTGCTTAAAGTAAACAAGTTGCACACTATTTGTGAATTTGTACGAAATTATTTTTTATAATATTTATAGCTTTTTTATATATGAAAACAAAATTATTTGAGAAAATTTAATAGAATTTAAATTTTCCAATCCACAATCAAATTTTTAATAAAAATTCAATTTAATAAAGGGGTCCTTAAACATTTCCGTAATACGACCCTATTCTCAAGAAAAAATGTTTACGTGACCTATAATTTTACAATGTATTTTTATAATTTTAATTATAGGATTATCTAACATTTTGGAAATAAAAAAATATTATTAATTGTCTGAGAAAACTTATTGTAAAATTAAATGGCAAATAATATAGTATTATTTGATTGTACATATTTATTCTCTTAATAATGCATAATAACTTCCATAGTTAATGTAAAATGAATGGAATAGTTGAGAATATTTATTCAATAAATGATTATTTTAAATTTCAACCTTGCGATAAGGCTAAATGCCTTTAGTTTTTATGTTTATACTTAACAATTAAAATTAATTAATAACCAAATTTTATTTTAATTTATAAATAGTAATTGGTGAAATGTCAAACTCAAAAGTTTGGGCAATATTAAATCAAAAGCAAATTTACATAATTAATTATTTTCAATGGATAATGAATATAAATAAATTTTTTCAAGAACATTTCGTTACAGAAGATTATTTAAATCAAATAAAAATTCTAATGGACTTATCTAAAATGCGGTTTAAAATTATTGCTAAAGAATATAAATTTTACGACTTATAAACGTTATAAATGAACGATTGGGTTTTTCTTTTGCCGAAAAAACTTTCACATGGCAATGTATACTATATTCCAATTTAAACTTTATAAGAGTCGGTTTTAGGACTAAAACAATGAATTTATCAATTGAAGACAGAATTTAATTTTATAGAAATAATTTTTTTCGGCAAGGTGGCAGGTGCATTTACATTTTAATCCTTAAATTATTTAAAGTATTTGATATTAATGTTTTTTAAAATAGATAAAAACTAGGATATTTTTCTTTAATTAATTTTGAATAATTGTTAAATATTGCCTCCAAATTTATGCTGAATTCCTAAATGAAACGATAAATTTAATAAATATAGTTAATAATAATTAATTTTAATACTTTTTAAATTCCAATTTCAATTTTTAAGATACATTAATTTGATATTTGGTAACCAAATTTTTTCATATTATTGAAAATTCTCCATTTTGTAAATCAAAATTTTTATCATATACAATATTTAAATTACAATTTCGCGAGCTCCAAATTTGTAAAGCTTTTTCACCTTTATTAAACGCTTTAATAAATTCTGTTTTTTTTAATTAGGCTACTGGTATTTACAAACTGATATTTTTATTGATTATGCCATTTTATTAAGTAATACTCATTTTCTCGGTTTTTCTCACCGTCTACTGGTCTTGCACTCGCGCGCAATCTATTTAAGAAAAACTCATCATTAGAGCTTTTGCTATTTTGGCAATAATAGCATACCTCTATAAGTGGAGAAAGAATCTTTAATGGCGATCCATTTTAAGATTCATCTTTTAAAAGACTTAAATCTAAATATCCTTTTGAGGATTCTGCAATAATGATTGTCTTAAAATATTCTTTTTTTGTAAATTAGCTGATTATTTGCTTTTTTTATAATTCTTCACATAGTTCTTAACATTCAATACTAAAATTTAAATAATAATTAATAAAATGAAATAAAATAATTTAAATAATATACTTGATTTTGTAACTATTGTATTTTGATGAAACGTCCACCGGATTTTAAGAAATAATTCGTTTATTATTTTTAGGAAATAATTTTCCTTTACAACATTTAAGAACACCAGGGGTAGGGGTTTCTGTTTTTTTCTGCTTGTACCTTATCGCTATTAAAAACTTCCGAATCATAATCATAAGTATGAATATTATTAGAATCTGCTAAGTCATTGAAGCAAGAAGTTGATTCCCTAACAAAAAAACAAATTTTTGAATTATTGTTTAATTTCGTATACAATTATAAAAGTTAAATGTCAAACAATTGCTGAAATTAAAAAAATGTAAAACTAAAATTTAAAACGACACAGTTTAACAAAATTTTATAAAGAAAACTTAATAATAAAAGTTGTTAATGATCCAATAGGTTATAAAAATGATTTTTCAGTTAAAAAATATGTATTAGAGGTCGAAAAATATATATATATTTTGATTTCCATTCCCTCCTGCAAATTTATTCTCAATTCAAGCGGGACGCGTTCCCACAACGGTAAAATTAGTTTTCCGTCGCATCCGCCCAGTAGTTCCGGAAAATTGGTTTAAGTAAAGATAGTATAAAAAATCATAAATGCTAAACATAATTGAAAATAGATATATTTGAATTGCATGGCTGTTATTCAATTTTAAATATTATGAAAAAAAATATTTATTCTTTCAAAAATCTAAAATATGTGGAAAAATTATAGGGGTTTTAAAAACTGGTCGAACTTAAGAATTAATATATATATATATGGTTTGCGGTAATAAAAGGCACTTACCAGAGTCCCGTAAATTTGCACATATTTTTAGCCTATTACCAATAACTCCCATACCGAGTATTTTTGAGCTATAAAAATTGCATTTATCACACACGCAATATGTATGATGTTAGCAAGATTTTTAAATTTATGAAAAGGGTTTTTGCAATAATTTCTATATTATTTATGATTTGAACTCTAATTTCATACATTATATCATTAATTAATTTATTGTTTTGCATTTAATTATAACGTATAAGGCACCAAATTTCCATCTCAGTTTTCGCATAAAATGTTTCGATACAATTAATGAAATTCAAATAACCACAGTTCTTTAAAGTATATTGAATTAAAGAGCTTTTATACCTAACTTTTAATTTTATCATAATAATATAAGCAAAATAAAACATATTATTGGTATCGTTTAAATAATTTTGAAAACGTTTTGTAATAGTTTTTAAAATCTAAATTATAATAACAATGTTACTCTTAATTTTTATTAAATTGTAAAATATTATCTCATTATACAATTCACTCCATTTTTTAGAATTATCACCTTAATCAGCTCTTTTTAATTCCATTTACACTTTTACATTTTTTTAGACGGATTCTTAATTGGTTTTTTTGATAATAACATCTGATTGTTCGTCCAATACCGCATTTTTATCAAAGTAACTAAATGTAGAATTTTAGAAGATTGAGGAACTTCATTATCCATAGCAATTGCACCATAAAATTCGTCCTTTTTCTCCTAAATATTGTCGTAGTAACCAGATGCTAATTGTATTTGTTATTAATGCGACTTGTTGTAGTGATCAACTTTTTTCAAATGTTTAAAATAATTATCAGCAAACTTATCTGTCATTTGAATTTATTTTATTAAAATATAAAAACAGATTCATTTGAATAATAAATATTTAATTATTATTGCTCAATATTAGTTACGTAAAATATATTTCGTAATACAAATTTGTCAATCGAATAAGAATTATAATTATTCGTATAATTTATATTATTATACAGTATAATTAACAAGAATGCAAATAAAAAAGAATTATGAACTTTTTTGATTTACATTTTCTTTCGTTTTTTTGTTAGCAAAAATATATAAACAGCTATTGAGAATCGTATTCATTAACATTATACACAAAGCAAGTGCTAAGCTATTTTAAAGCTAAATATTATTATATGGTTTTAAAAATGATATATAAATATTGTATACTTTTAATCATTTTTTGACTATTTGAGGACATATCGATTTTTTAATAATTTTTTTAGTTTTTTATAATTTAAAATTGATACCTTTACTTAGAAATTATATTAACAGTTTAAGAAAAGTGGGGTTTAAATGCCAAACCGGTTAAAATAACAAATATCTGATCTGTGTTAAATGCAAATGATATGGTATTTTTTATAGTTTTGTATTGATTTAAATTGATATTTTTGAAAATAAATCGCATATTGATTATGATAGCAGCAATGTTTTTTAAAAGAAAATAATTTTTCTTGCATGATATAATGTATATGACATATTGTTTGAATAAATTACATATACTTCAACTTACAAAACTTGAATAAATTTTAAAAAATTTTATGTAAACTACTTTTATTAAAAAAACAGATTTGACAATTTAATACATCTTTTTTTTCAAATAAATTTCGTTTTTTTTCCTTAACATTTTTTATATTCTCAATATAATTGTGAGAGAAATTGTTTATTAATAATAAATCACAATTAAAATAGAAATTAAAATACAGAGTAAATATATGGGAAAATTCTTTTCTTAGTTAAAATAACAACTAACATTTAGAAGGAAATTATTTTATATAAAGTATTTACAGTCAAAAATAATATATTGAAAGCAAATAAAATATGATTTAACAAGCATTTCATATCATATGAGATTAATTGACAATCTAGTATTAAAACAGTGTTTCATATGATTATAACAGATTTCGTTTATTATTCGATTCAATTAACGCGTGGATAATACTAATAAAAACAAACATTTCAAACGAGTTAATGTTGTTTTAAATCGATTAGACACTCAATTATAATTGAAGCAATGCTTGGTATCATTGACTCGATTGTCTGCAAAATTGGTTAAGAAGTACGACAAATTGTTATTTAATCGATATTAAAATAACATTTATTGCAATAAATCTTCCACTATTAACCTATTATCACATCTCAAAAAACGAAAAGAAATGTAACGAATTGATAATGAATTTGTGTTGATTCGGACTTAACAACAATTCTCCCAATTTCTACATAAAATTTGAATCAAATTTGTTGTCAACCGTAAAATCCGCACATCAAACATGAAGAACCTAAACCGTTAGAGTCTAATATCTTTTACATGACAATAGTTTTATAACATTTGTAGATTATTTCGAGCATTAAATACAAATATTTTCCTGTATT
>JAQGAW010001389.1:0-19437 GCA_034698025.1 Phthiracarus crinitus | reverse complement strand
CAGTAACGCCTGTAAGTAAAGCTCCGCCCGCCTGTACGAGACCACCAATAACTCCTGTTATGGCATTAATACCGTTTTCAAATACACTACTATTTTTATTATGAGAAAATTATTGTGACCCCTCTGTTAGTGCGACCCATGTTTAAGTACGACCCCTCTTGTAGTGCAACTCTGCAACTAGTGCAAGGGTCTCTGAGCTTCGAGCTTTAGATTTACACTAAATATATAATTTGAGCTTTTATTAAGCTTGAGCTAGCTTTAAGCTTGTTTCAGCTGAGCTTTCTCTCATAATTAGTAGTAAGTAGTCATTGATTGAATGATTGCCGTTTGATCACGCGTTACATTAGTTCTATACGCTGTTAAGTATAAGTAGAAATTGAAGTACTGTAGTATCACAACATTTAATTATCATTTAGTTTGTAAATTATGTTTTAATTTTGAAAATTGAATGTTTTTATAAATCTATCAAGAAAAGTTGGTTTAGCACCAAAAATTTGAAAATTCGACCCGAACCCGGTGTTTTTGAGCCCGAACAAGAACCGACCCGAACTCGACATTTCAGGTACCATAATACAATTTTATTCAATACGCTGTTAAGTATAATTAAGATCCGCCCCATCTGTTGATCGTATGGTCTAATGACGGTCCCTGCCATGAATCTTTAGTGATGACACTTATTTCGTCTTAAAATATTTATAGTTAGCATAGTTATAAACAAAAGATTTAGCTCTTTAGCGTGAGTTAGGTGTTTGGTGCACAAAACGAGTGTACTATACATTTTTAATGCAACTAATATATCAATAATTAAAATGTTAAATATATAAGATTAATGATGGGAGAAAGCTCGAGCTCAGACACTCTAGCTCAAACTCAATTCAAGCTTAAATGATAAATTTAGTCTAAATCTAAATCTCAATTTGTATTTTTGTAAGCTGGTTTTGTAAGCTCAAGCTAATATTTAATCCATTGAGGATTCAAAACTTGAAAACTTCATTAAAGGACGAAAACAATACATAAGATAAGTGTTGTATTTACTTTTGAAATTTAAAGTAAAAGTTATGAGTTTTTTAACTTTTTCTTTTACTTCAAGTAAAAGTAAAAGCAAAGAAAAATTAAAAATTATTTAAAATTAAAGTGAAATACAATTAAAAGGGAAAAATAAATAAAAAGTAATAGTAAAATAGAAGTAAAATAAAACCTTAAAATTAAAAGTAAAATACAAATTATGTAAGATATATTGCAGCCTATTATATATAAAAATTACAATAAGTAAGCTAAATATGAATATGAAAGATAGCAGAAATGATTTTTGTCATTATTTCTAAAATAAATTATATTTTAGGAAATTATATTAGGAAGTATAGAAAAAATATAATTTAAACAAGTAGTAAAAGAAAAAGTAAAAGACAAGAAAAATTAAATAATTTAAAGAAAGAAAAAGTAAAAGTAAAGTAAATTTAAAATTGACAATTATATAACACTACATAAGATGTATCCAATTTTATCTTTATATAGCTCATTATAACGAAATGTTTTACTATTTGTATAAATTACAACAATGGATATCACACAAGTCAATATTTAAGTTAATATAAATAAAATTTTATGTTTAATTATTTATAATGTTTTGTTTTGTGAATAAAATTTTTACTTATAAGCTCATCATTAAGCTCAGGTCGGCAGTCATTCACTAAACTGTCTCAGAGTAAACCTAACAGAGAAAATATACGAAAAATAACAAACTGTATAGAGCGCAATATTGAAATACAATATTTTTATTTTATTTTTCTGTGTTATAAATATGTGTATAAATTGCTCAGTTATATTATTAATATGTTTTTTAACATTAAATAATATTTTATTGTAATACATTACAAAAAATAAGACATAGTAATTTTTTTTATTGAATATTCATAATGCGCTTCATATACAGAATAGTTATAAATAAGAAAACACGCTTTTATACTAAACCACTGATATTTTGAGGCAATTTAGTAAATGACTCCGAGGTGTACGGATAAATGATTAAGCTTAAGCTCAATTGTGTAATTTATATTGAAGCTTAAGATTAAAGCTTCCAGATTTTGAACATAAGCTCAGGATTTTTCTCAAATCTTTATATAAGATGCTTATAAGATTCTAATTTGAAAATTAAATATTACAATTTTTTATTTATAGCGATATATAATGCCATTTTATATAAAAAAATTTTTTTCCTTTAAACATGAATTAATATTTGGCAGTAAATAAAAAGCAATGAAATATTTTTATAATATTATTGTTTTTTATTATGTTTAATATGATTGAATCCAACAATATTATTAACACTTATTTAATTAATTAATTAAATCAATAATTTTCTAACAATAACTTATTATCGTGATTATTAAAAATGCATTAAAAATAATTTTTAACAATTTTATAAAATAAATTTAATTTAGTAAAATATTATCATTGAAATCGTGATAATAACTGAATACTTATTACTGTAATAAGAAATTGTTTAGTTATTAAGAATATAATGGAAAATCTATTTGGATATGAATCTAATAAATCAAAAGGTGAAGAACAGTCACAGCAAGAATCACAGTCTATTCCATCAGAAGCTGTTGACAGTTCACAATCACAGGCTGTGTCCACACAAACAGAAGGATCACAATCACTATTACAGTCTCGATCACAAACAGATGACTCTAACGCTGAATCTTGTATCAGTTCCGCTGTTTCGAGTGAAAACTGTGGTCATTTTTACACTCAATCGTCAAAGAAGTCTACTCCAAGATTTTCAAAATTCAAAAAACTTAACATTCTTTGAATATCTTTGCGATGATTTGGTTGAACTGATTTTAGAATATTTGCCATTTAGTGATAAAATCAAATACAAAAGTGTGTCGAAACAGTGGCAAAGATGTATATATAACAAGCAATTTAATATTAGAATACGTGGAAACGACTATAAAATAGAAGATTTGTATATAAAATTATTTGATAAATATTGAGCATTAACAACAAACATTCGCACAAAGAAATTAGAAAATGTACTAAAAAGGTGTAAATATATCCGATTCGTTGATTTGCAGTTTATATATAATTGGGATCGCAATGTCTTCATAGCAATTGGTAATCATTTGCAGTTTTTGGATAAACTAATACTTAGTAAATCAATCCATTCATTCAATAAACAAATGTCAAGTATTACTAAAAATGGTTTATTAGACTTTGGACGCAAATATGGATATAAATTAAAGACAGTGTTTATTGAAGATTTAGATACTCTTCCGATTAAATAGTTTTTAAGTTTTTGCATAAATATAACGAGACTTGGATTTCATAGTTTGGATAATCTGTTAAATTACATTGTCGTCGATCGAAACTATTTGCCTAAACTTGAAACCATTGGTTATTTAGTTGTCGAAACTGAAGAAGATATTGTGAATCTTTGTATATTAACGGAGAAATATAACAAACAAATCAAACATATCGATATGTTTATCATTAAATTTGAACAAAAAGCTCTTTCATAAATCAGTACTTTGTAAATCTACAGCATTTATATTTAGATTTATACGATTTCAAACACCATAATGAATGTCATTTAGGAATATTGATTGTTATATTAGAAAATTATCGGAAAACTGTAGTAAACTAAGATATATTCATTTTGGTTGTGATAATTGCCACAATCGTTTGGGACATAAATTACCTGTAAATATGTTTTACGCGTTTTCAAAATTCAATTCAGCGTTAAATCTTGAAATCAAAATCCGATCCAAAAATGAATCACTTGAATGCAAATCAGAATGATTTAAATTGTGCTCAAATCTCAAATACTTATTATTGAAATATAGATGTATTGGTGACGATTTTTTTAACGACATTAGACATCATTTGCCTTATCTTGCAAATAAATATATCACTGATATCGGCGTTTGTGAACTTATCAATTCATGTGTTTATATCGAAGACATTAGGTTTAACGCGAGACCTAACATAACGAACAAAACCATCGATAAGTTAATAGAGATTTCATTGAAAAGAAAAAGGAATTGTATTAATTTTTATTGTCAATTATCTGATGCTAGAGATGAGTTGGAGTTTGTTCTTTAGTTTGATATCAATAGATTTGAGGATTTACCAAACAATTTGATAATAGAAATATATGTTAAATAAAAATTTGAATAATTATTAGTTTGTATATATTGTTTTGTGACTATTTTTGGTGCAATCGATACAAGTGTTGGTTAATTAAGTTTAACACTAAACAAATTATTTTACTATTAATTTCTTTGATTCATGCTTTCCTAATTTATTAACTATCCTTTAGTTTTTGAGAATGAAATCTAAATTTTTTAGCACACTTTTTTTAAAGTCGAGCTTATTTCAAATATAGTAAAGAATCGCAATAAGGAGCGATCACTATTGGGAACGTATAATTGTAGCAATTTTTCGACAAATAAAATTTACGTTAAAACAAAACACATATGCCCTCAAACGCTTAAAACTAATTCGTTTGCTTTTCTGTATTGCGTTCCAAATAATGATCGTTCCTTATTGCGATTCTTTACTATATAGAATATATATATACATTTTTTCTAAAAAACTAGTGCCTAAGACATTCTGGTGATGATAGTGGTGTCAAATTAAAATATAGACCAAAGTATTTACATAATAAAAACTAATAAGGTATACTTCTAATACTATAATATACCTAAATATGCAATTTTCTTAAGTACGCTTAATAATTATCTGTCAGTTTTTCAATGTTTGTCTGGTGTTTAGTATCAAAAAGTATTTGTTTAATACTAACACAGTAAACAGTATAATCTGTAGAGCTTCAATTTTTCGGGAAAATCCCGAAACCAAAGATTAATACAATCTTCGGGAAGTTAATGTTATATTATAAAAACATTTTAATATAGTTTTTATTGTCCCGATTTTCCCGAATTTTACTATAAATTAAATATTCCAGATTTATACCCGAAAGATACTAAATATTTTAAATTTTCCCTATTTTGGAAGTTTTTCAAATTGTTCATTGAATAAAAAAGTAAATTTTTTTTAAAAATTATAAAAATATTTCAAAATTATATTTAATTACTATATATACTATCGAAAAATGGTATTTCCGAAAATAATTTGGATAAACTGATACAACACGCAGAGATTCCTCCAAATCATAAGTCTATCATCTCAATATTTCACATCTGGGAGTAAACATCATATCAGACACTGGCAGAAAAAAAGTTAATCAAATTTCGTGCATACAACGCATTACTGATCAAACATATCAGATGTCTCGATGGACACCAATTATTAAAGATATTATGGAGGTATTACTACCATAGATATAGTTATATGATATCATAAATTGATAAATGGATTATTTTATATTTAGTACGCAATCGATGATAAACTTGACACAAAACATTTCCCTTATTTAACTGGAAGAGTACCACAAACAGGTTTTAGGCCTCAACAGCCGACAACTAAGCGATACAGAGATTGGCATAAACACAAGAATGCGTTGAATACTAAATACGTTCCGCGCGTTATTATCTTCATTATCGGAGGAATGTCTTACTCGGAAATGAGATGCGCTTATGAAGTGACCAATGCTTGTAAAAATTGGGAAATTATTATTGGTTTGTTTAAACAATATTCAATAACTAACTAATTATTATTTGTATTGAGTTATGTTTTCACTTAATTTAGGTTCGGATCAAAAAATAACTCCAGAAATTTTTTTTGCAGTGTTTGCGAGAACTTAGTAATTAAATGTTGGGACAATTATATGATTGTTTCGTTAGATTTATATTATCAAATCAAACATTCTTGAAATACAATAATATTTTACTGGTCTCTACTGATTCGACGATTAGTTATTCTCTTATATTTATTGTATTAATGTTGACATGAATAGAAAAAGATTAAAAAGATTTATTTATTAAGCTATTTTCACAAATAAAACTTATATATTATTCCATGAATATATAAATTTTATCGTTAATTGAATTTAGACATGAGATAAAATCGCGTTTACAAACCCGACGTACGGAATACCGAATATAACGGAAACGAGTGTTGCCTAAGGTTTCGTTTGTGTCATAATAAAATTAAAATTAAATATGTTCAGTATTAATATTCATTATTTGGGTGTATTTTCTCATATATTTTAAACAAATCAAAATAATTATCTATTATTTTAATAAATTTATGCAAAATCCCAACAATTGTGATAATAAATAATTAATCAAATAAATTAATCATTTTCTATTAATCTCAATATTAAACAATGCATTCAACAATAATATGTAATAATAAATATTTTAAAAAATTGTGATAATAACTGAATACTAAATATTAAGTAATTGATTAAATAATGGGAAATCTATGTGGATGTGGATCTAATAAATCAGAAGATGAAGAACAGTCACAGCAAGAATCACAGTCTGTTCCATCAGAAGCTGTTGACAGTTCACAATCACAGGCTTTGTCCACACAAACAGATGCATCGCAATCACTATCAGATGGTAATAACGATGGATCGCATTATGATTCAACTGTCGACTCAACCATTCCATCATTGACTGCTGAATCAAAAGGTGAAGATCAGGATCAGAAAGAATCACAATCACATGCTTATGGATCACAATCACTATTAGAGTCTCGATCACAAACACTTAACTCTAACGCTGAATCTTTGAATATCTTTGCGATGATTTGGTTGAACTGATTTTAGCATATTTGCCATTAAGTGATAAAATCAAATTGGAAAGAGTGTCGAAACAGTGGCAAAGATGTATATATAACAAGAGATTTTGTATTAAAATTTGTTGCGATTCCACCAAATTTAACTCAAAGCGATTAGAATATGTGCTGAAAAGTTGTAAATATATTCAATGCGTTCAATTGTATGGACAATTTGATGACAATGTCTTACTATTAATTGGAAATCATTTGCAGTTTTTGGAGAAACTAATAATTGGTAAATATTTAAAACCGACAAGTATTACGGAAAATGGTTTATTAGAATTTGGCAGTAAATATGGGAAAACATTAAAGACATTGCAATTAAAATTATTT
Organism: Phthiracarus crinitus; assembly: GCA_034698025.1. Classification (NCBI taxonomy): domain Eukaryota; kingdom Metazoa; phylum Arthropoda; class Arachnida; order Sarcoptiformes; family Phthiracaridae; genus Phthiracarus; species Phthiracarus crinitus. The sequence continues at coordinate 12,354 of JAQGAW010001389.1, read as the reverse complement.
TTCAACCAAATAAGCACTAATACTATAAAAACGTTTCTAAGTTTTTGCACAAATATAACGAATTTAGAAATCGATTATCTGTTAAATTACATTGTCGTCGATCGAAACTATTTGCCAAAACTTGAAAGCATTAGTTATTTAGTTGTCGAAACTGAAGAAGATATTACGAATTTTTGTATATTAACGGACAAATATAGTAAACAAATCAAGGATATCGTTGTTATTGTTTATAAATTTGGACGGAAAACGCTTTCATATATCAATAATTTTAAAAATCTACAACATTTACATTTAGAATTACATGATTTCGAATACGATAACGAATGTAATCCACAGAGTATTGATTATTATATAAGAAAATTATCAGAAAACTGCTGTAAACTAAAATACATTCATTTGGTTTGGTATGACTGCGAATATGGTTTACCTGTTAATATGTTTTACACGTTTTCAAAATTTTCTTCAGCGATAAATCTTAAAATCGAAATCCGATCCGAAAATGAATCACTTGAATGCATCTCTGAATGTTTTAAATTGTGCTCAAATCTTAAATACTTATCGATATATTATAGAGGTATTGGTGACGATTTTTTCGATAACATTAGCCATAATTTGCCTAATCTTCGTTGTATTGATATTTCCACTGATAGACACCTCACTGATCAATCACTGTTAGCAATGGCTAAATTGGTTCATTTTAAGAAAGTATGGCTAAGACGGAGTAAATCAAACAATTTAAATGATGATAACACTGTTAACAATATCACTGGTATTGGAGTTTTTGAACTTTTCAGTTCATGTGTTTTTATAGAAGTCATTTGGTTTAACATGTGTGTTAACATAACGATCGAAACTTTAAATAAGATCTTGAAGATTATAATGCAACGAAAAACAAAGTATTTTCAATTTTCGGCCCAAATGTCGAGAGATATTGGAGAGTTATTTAAGAAAGATATCGAAGAGTTGGATTTAGAAGATAATATGAGAGTAGATATTAAAGAATAGTTAGAAAATATTTGTTTTTCATAATTTAATAAAAATTTATAATTTGTAAGAAAGCTTATGAAATATTAAAAATACATATATAATATCAAATATTTCAATATAATTCCGTATAATCAGAAATTTATTGGAAATTTAAAGCAATTCACTAATCACTCTATAAATGATGGAAAAACTTGTTTTTATAGATAATGTTTTTATAGATAGCGTTATATTTGAATGCTTACGATAAAAATAATTTCACACTAAAAATAGATCATATAATTTATTTATAATGAAAACGCAATTTTTTATTTTGAACAGTAAAGTGAAGATTGGAAACAAAGCGAAAGCAGTAATCGATGAGAAATTTGCGGACGTAGTGTTGGAAGTGTTAAATAATAAGCAAAAGTACTTACAAAAAACCGCATACACTGTCACCTCAGACGGCAGCGAAAAAGCTGGCGCTAATAGTGGTAACGAAAATTACAACAACGACTTTAATAGCGAAACAGATAGAGGTTTACAGCGCTGTTCGACAAATTCTTCTTCGGAAGTCCTTATAATCATTTTTTAAAAATAAATAGTTCACTACGAATAAAAAGTAAATAATTGCATATTTGTAGACTTAAATGCATACATATTCTCGTTCAAACCATCAATTTATTTTTTGTTCGGCTTTTATTGTGACTAAAATAACAAATAATATTACTAAATGATAGATATGACATCAATGATCAACTGAGACATCTATTTGTCTCGCAATTTTGAATTTTATTTTAATTTAATCGATTGAAATGAATATTTACCTCAAAGAAATTGAACATTTAATACAAATATACATAAAAGTTAAATAATAATAGGATTTATGGATTATATATAGAAATAAATCAAATAATTTATTACAGTATAGAAACAACAAATTTTAATGCAATAATAATTAGAACAATTTCGATAATTATACGATTTATAGTAAATTCATTATTCTTTATATTTTTATTTGATTGGCAATTATTAAAAACATTAATAAAAATAATCGCAAAAATCACCTATTTTTGGTTATACATGTTATACATTTCACAATAAACACTTGATGTCAAAATTTGATCCTTAAACATAAAGAGTTTTAAGTTTCAAAATAATTAAACACATAAATAAACTTAATAGCTTTAATTTAATATTATATTATTTTTTAAATATTCAAATCATAGGAAGTTATTTCTTTAAACCACAAGTAAAACAAGAACGACACCGTTATCTAAGAGCTCACTTTTTTCATTTGTAAAAATACCAAAAAATTAGCTCTCGTTATTATACGAGGACAGAAGCTTAGATGAAGTCTGTGCATATTACTCCTTAGATCGAAAGCCAAGAATTCCTTAAGTGTGTATAAAAGCAATTCAAAACAATTACTAAACCCTGGCTACGGTCAAATCCTATTGCTTTTTATAACTAAATTTTTTTAATAATTATTAAATTTAATTTAATTTTAATTTATTTAGACGAATCAAGTGTTAAATACCGGATGGTCTCGGGTTCGATTTCAAATCCCGTCAATTTTTAGTTTACTTTGTATTCTTAACACACTTGTCGGCAATGGTTTTGTCAAACCTAAGGCTGCAAAACTAAGAACGATAAAAGAGTATCCATAACCACACAATACCGAATCAATAAAAAGATTTTTCGGTTCAAAATAGTATATCTCAGTCGATTCATTACACTATATTCGATCACCGCAGCACCGCTCTACAGTTTATTAAAAACGAATACAGCAATCGAATGGAAAAGCGAGCAACAAAATGGTTTCGATAAAATAAAAAATCTCTTATCACCGCAACAGCATTAGCCATATACGATCTGAATAAGCGTACAGAACTGCATACAGATGCTTCAACAGTTGGAATTGCCGGCGTTCTCCGGCAGGAAGGCCATCCTATTGGATACTTTTCTTGAAGAATAAATGATGCAGAAACTCGATATTTGGTAACAGAGCTTGAATGCTTGGCTGTCGTTGAGTAAATAAAGCACTTTCGCATTTATTTAATGAGCACTCATTTCCATCTCATAACTGACCACATATCAAACAAATGGCTCTTTAATTTCAAAGAAGGCAATAGTAGATTATTTCGATGGAAAATTAAACAACAAGCATACTCTTTTGAAATACACCACAGACCAGGCACACAAATGAAACATGTGGATGCCTTATCTAGAGTTCCAGTAAATCAAATTATAACTAAATTAAACACTGTTCTGTTAACACATGTGGATATCGATAACAATATTATAACCAAATGGAAAAAGAATCTAATTTAGCGCTAACTAAACGAACTTTAATTAAAGATGGAATTGTTTGCATTAAATTAAAGAACAAAATCAGATTTGTCGTTCCAAAGCATCGAATAATCGATATACTCGAAGCACATCATAACAACTTGAATCATCCTGGAATACGCAAAACTAACCTATGAATAACAACCCGGTTCTGGTGGTACGACATGCGACGATACATAACTGATTTTATTAAGACGTGTCATATATGCCTATAAAATAAGCCCGCAAATCACCCCATATATGGCCCACTAAAGACACTAGAAACGCCTGACAATCCTAATCACATATGGGTGATGGAGACGGTAGTCATGCGAGGTTCCGCTTATAATACAAATGCGAAGTATATACAAGTAGTAATAGACCATCACTCGCGCTATGTGTGGGCAAAGGCAACGAAGACAAATACAGCACAAGCCGCAATAGAAGCACTTCCTTTAGCAATCAAAGACATTGGCCCTTAGAAACGACTATTAACAGATAATGGCACCAATTTTAGAAGTCAACGATTCAAAAAGTTTTTAAAAGAGCACTTACAACCTCATATCATCCACAATCAAACGGATGCGTGGAAAAAGTTAATGATTCAATAGTCAAAGGCATTTAAGTTGCGTTACTGTACAAACCGACTTTTAAGTGGTCAACTTCTTTAGCTTCAGTCATCAACAATTGAATCGTGGGATGCAATAACCGGACTTTTGTATAATAATTATTGAGAAACATGTTATTTGATTTTTATTTATTGTTGCGAATAATTAGAACTTTTTAATATAGTAATTAACCGTTAACTTTATTAATGTTATAATTCGTTACAAATTAGAATTTCTACTCTATATTTAAAAGTTCCAACAATACTTATATAAGCTTAGAATAACTTATCGCATTTCCCAATAATTACTATACAAAAGTCCGGTTATTGCATCCCACGATTCAATTACACTTATAAGAACAAATAATTTTTAAAACTATGATATTGTTAGGCACGTTATTATGCCATTGTGTTGCATCAGATGTTCGTTGATTAGTTAAAGACATACTTAATAATAATAGATTTTATTATTTAATCCGCAAACAACACATTTGTGCAACCAGTGCTGTAATATGCAAAAGAAATCTTAAATCGAAATTCGATAATAATTTGTTATTTAGTTTTAGGTCAAGTTTGGATACATTATTCTCATATTATATAATACAATAGTTGTCATTTCTTCTTAATTACTAATCCATAATTGTTGAAATATATGGTACTATTTTGATTTTGATCTATGCTTTCGAATAAATACAAATATATATAATATCAAATATAGGTCTATTTACGTTAAACTGCTAAATAATTGTGGTGTATTGTCTCAGTAGTAGAAGTAGAGCGGTATAGGGGTTCCTGTAGCCGAGGAATAGGTTGCAGAAAAACGACGTGAATGCACCATAATTTCCATTTAATGAAAAATGTATAAATATAGAATGCATTCTATAGAAATAATGTTAATAATATAACTGCGTTTAGAAATACATAAAATTTAAAATTGTTTACTTAATAATTACTGCCAATATAATACGTTAATGAACACAAAAAATTGACGAAAAATATCTTTCGAAGAATTTTGATATTGAAATTATTTTTCTTATGAAATAAATATGAATAAAAGTTCATCTGATTTAATGTTAAATTCAATGAACAAATAAAACTTATTTATAGAAAACTTAATTAACGAATTTTAACGAAATTTGTTTTAATATTTATGTAACGAAATTAAACACAACAATTTTAATAATTTTATAAAACGAATAAAAGTAAGACACTAGTAATAATATATGTTTAAAGCCATTTTTAATCAGTTTATTTAAACTTGAACGCAATAAACCTCATTACTAATCTCAAACAAAGAAACTTTTATTATGAAGTCACTGCATTTCGATTGGGATGTCAATAACAAAACATGTTTATTAATACGAAAAATTATTTCTTTTATATAAATATTCTTTTAAATAAATATTACACTTGAAAGTAATATACGAAAGTTTATATTACGAATAGCTAACAGAGCGCAATATTATGCGAAAATGATTTTATTACTGTTTGCAATATATCAATCAATACGATAAATTCGGTGTGGGAAATAAATGTGGATGCGGGAAATAATTTCGTGCTCAGGTAATAGATGTGAGGTGGGAAATAAATGCGAGCGCGGGTCTCTATTTTATTAATGATTTCTTTAATAGATAAGAATTCTTTTGTAAAATGAGCTTAAAAACATATTTTAGTCAAACAGTAATATTAGTTTTCACAAGAATTATAAAATGAATATAAATTTAATAAAAAATATTACTTTATTTTCATTAAAAATTAAATTGAAGATCAATTAGTTCTGAACATTGGAGATTAAAAATACTCAGTTTCTAGTAAAAGATAGATTTAAAAACAGAACAGCGATTCTGTAACAGTATTTGTAAGCTTATAAAAATAAATTATTAACATTTGTTAAATTTACTATACTTTATGAAATATATCTAACGTTATACATAGCGTCCCACCAATAATTACTTTTGAAAATATGGTTTTTGGCAGAACTAGTAATTCAAAATTGGTATTTAGAATAAATAAGTGTTACGGAAAATTTAGTATTAAATTACATAATTTATAATATTATCCCATAATGATCTGTGATCAGTCGGTCATATATATTTAATCTCTAAATATACTTGAGAGATTTAGAAATGAATATTTATAACTCTTCTTCACAGCTTAATTAAATCGTGTAAACATCCAATTTTCTGCCATTTTTAAAACATTCATTAAAAATTCATATACTGTACATATGAGCTAAACTATATTAATTAAGAAATTAAATTCTACAAAAATTACATCGTAGAAAATTATGTTACAAATAATTATATGTTAAATTTTAGTTAACCTTAAAATTAAAATTATTTTTCACGCAAACTTCTAATTCACACAAAAAAATCATTTAACGAAAGCCAAAAGGAGTTAACTGTAAAAATTTGCATCAATAGAAAAATGTAATCTTCTTAAAGAAGAAAGTGTAATACTTTCGAATAATAGTGAAATACATTTGGGTGTTAATATGATCGCATAAAAAGTGCGATTTGATTGATTAAGCTCTTTATTTGCAATGCCTGTGCAAATATTTGAATATTTATCTAAACACCGCAGAATAAACTTTCGATTTTCTTGCCTTAAAGGTTTTTCTTTAAAACCGTTCGTGATTGTTAACGGCAACAAATACGTTCACAAACTTAAATATGGTGGTTATCTTTTTATTAGAATAAGTTAATAGAAACGTGTCAATGAACTTTCATTTCGATTTTATTTAAATAGCCTATTATAGTAAACAATTTTTACCTATTGTCTCATTTATTTTTGAAGGTAACAAATAATAATTGTTGTCATTGAAGTAAGATTATTAATGTTCATTTGTACCCATAATTTAACTTAACAATGCTCTGGTGATAAATCTTTTAATTTTTGATGCACACTACTCGATGATTGGTGAGATTTTCGTTTTAATGTAAACAGAAAAGTTAGCTTTAATATTACTTCTACCCTATGTATTAAATTTCATGTTTTATCCTTGTTTGACCAAACGATATCATATTTCCATGCTTTACATGATAAACAACTAAAATATTTATAATTATAGTTAAGTATGGGCTCATAATAAGACATCTCGAGATAATATTTTTTTTGAAAAAGGAGCTATTAGATTTGACTTGTATGTCTGTTCGTCTATCCGTGCACTCTTTATATTTATTAAAGGATTTTATTCTTTATTTGGCTAAAATTAATTAAAAAAATCAGCTAAACATCTAAAGTATTACCGAGTATTACTAGCTAACTCGAGTTTGGCGAAAAGGGGTGTTTTTTTTGTCTCAAACTCAGATTACTCTCCATAGTAAGTAAGCATTAAAATTTTATTAAAATTGGCATTTTCTTATTCGCGATAATTTCGTGTTTACTTTTTAAAAGAGAAAGTTTGAGTCCAGATAACCTCGGAAGCGCTCTTGCAATACACACGAAGTTATTTTTTTAATCTACTAAACAATAGCTTTCATTTTATATCTTTAAATTCAATTGGTCCAACAATGGAACAGTTAATGATTTGCATATTAAATGAAAGGTATTGATTAGTAGATTACGAAAATAACATCTTCATGTGTATTGCAAGAGCGCTTCAGAAGTTATAAATATTTAAAATATTGTTTAGCTTTAAATTAAATATATATTACTTTTAAGATTTCGTAAAAAATATTGCGTTGCAAATGACGTATTATCGCAATTCATCCGAAAATTCGTTTATTTCAATTTAATAGGAAACATTTTCGATTTCAGCGTAAACTCTCTTCCAATATATATAAACAAGTGTTCGGCAAAATATTTAGCGCCGTTATAGGTGTACGTATACGGCAACATGTATTTCCCGGTAACAAAATATTACCGTATTATTTTTGAACTTCGCGTCATTCGTTTTCATATGTTTCGAGTTATTAGCGGAGTGATTCGACATTCGATATTCGATACATCTCTTAAGGAGTGCGTACAAGTCTTCGTCACCACTGATGCCGTTCTCATAATTATCAATGAGAAAAGCAATGTTTTGTTTTCACTGCACAACCATTAATAATTACACATACAATAAATGATGAAAACAGTTACACTGTAAATAGTTATATTACTTTTGTTTTGTCATTATATTTTTTTTTCATCGAAACATGTCTATATTTTGTTTAATACAATTTTCCTTATTATTTAATATATATTACAAGTAATCGCCCGTTACAATTGCAACGAAATAAAAAAATAAAATTTAAATTTATCAATATTTTACAAATTTTGAATGTCTCGGAATATACATTGAAATGTCCGTAACTGTCCTAACTTCTTTAACCCTGGATAACTTAATATCACGTATACCCTAGAAATACCGATTTTTTCTATGTCACAAATCACTTTTAAGGCCACAAACATATAACGCTTGAGACATAAAAGGGTGTTCGATAACATTCCCTAACATCGTTGAACAGTCTTACTACACTGTAAAAGTTGTAAAAGGGCAAATTTGTGAACATTGTGAATACGTACAGTACTTTGTATGCATACTATAAGATTAAGGGTGAATTTTCTTACATAGAGAATACTGATGATACAGCTCATATAGTATTTATCATTGTCGTGAACACGAACACGTGTACACCGTGTTACAGAGAAGTGTAATATATATAATGATTTTAATATTTCTACAAGTCAAATATAAAGAATATTTCTGTAAGTCGGTTATAGAGTGAATCAGTAGATGTCTCTACTAGAGTTCACTGCGATCGCAATTATAACCCTGTAAGTCTAATATATCGAATATTTATTGTTCAATTAGCTCATTGTGAACTCATGAAAATTCAAAAATATGAATTAAAACATAAGATGGCATTACTATATAACCTGTTGTGAATAGTGATATACGTTAAACTTATAATTTTAAAAAAATTATTAAACGGTATTTTACAAACAACATAAATATAACTTTAATTTAAATAGGAAAATAGTATCAAAATACTGAAGAGATAGTTTTGATTTAAACTTAACAAAATAAAAACTTAAATGAAAATACAGCAATAGCTATGTGTTGATAACAGGACTTGTTTATTATTTTAACCTAAACAATTCGGTATTATATTTCAGTATAAATTGAATTTTAAGGTAACTTATTTACAGATATCCAGTCCTAAAAACCGCCATTCAATATAATTTTTGATTTAATATTATTTAATTTAATAAAGTAAAAAAATTTAACAAATAATTTTTTTAAAAAAATAAATAATAATTTTAATAATTTGAAAAATTTGTTTAATAAATCTATAAATTTTGAAACTTTTTTATCTAAAATTGAATTATAAAAATTATTAAAAACTTAGCTCTCCGTTCCGTAAATTTCATATGTCCTTAATTTTATAACTTTTATTCGTGACAAAATAATATAATTAATTTTGTTGAAGCTGATTTTCTTTGCAATATTCCAGTATGGTTTCTATAGAATTTTTTTCAACTTAATTTAATTGCTCCATTTTTTGTGATACTTTACTATAAAAAGCCGAAAATTGAATTTTATAAAAATTTAATGTTAATTATATTGGTTTCATTTGCCCCTATTTCTCCGTACTAATATCAGACATTAAACCATAATCACAGAGTTTAAAAAATGGAACAATTAAAGATTGAAAATTTTCATTATCTATGTATCACATGGTAACGATTCAGTGGATATCCAGCTTTTTTGTTGGATTTATTTTGGCTTAAAAATTGGTTTTAAAGATGGATATGATATATTTTTAGTTTTTTTGTGGATCAAAACCATTATTACAATAATTCTAATTCTTAATTTGAGTAAAATTTTATGGCAATTGGAGCCAAAGTTTTCCGATCTCAATGTGTTGGGGTTTTTCTCGGTCGAAAAATTAATCTATTCTATAGCTATTTGTTGGATTTATTAAGCTTGTTGAACGGTAAGAGGCGGTTAGTTAACGATTTCAATGCAAATTACTATATTTTAAAGTTTTCTATAAAAAAATTTTTTAGGATTTTCAATGAAGCGCTTTCTTGGTTTGGATTTAGAGCGCTGTCTAACCTGTCATTGGGTATGTATATAACTCATGCTTATATTTGTCTTCTTTCTTATACGATAAGTGAGACATATTATGACTGTTGCATATATCGTAAGTCAATTGAACATATATTTGCTATAAATAAATATCAATGATGGACATTATACGATGAATTGATTTGGCTATCGATTGCTACACTAAAGGCTCAGTATTATTGTAATTTCACGCGATTTAACAATAACAAACTGAAAATAAAACATACAGTTAAATCTCATAATAATACATTTTAAACTTTTACTGATCTCTCGCGCAAATAACAATAAAATAAATTAAGACTTTTCTATAAATCAGTTTTTAAGATTAAGTAAACGTAAATAAGTGAAGATATGTATATTTTCATTAGTTTGTACAAATTGTTAGCTAAAAGCCCTCGTGAGGTTTTATTTGGTTAGGATTGGTTAGTTTATGCTTAGTTTATGATTAGGTTTTTGTTTGGTTAGAATTTAAATTTAGTATATTTAACTGAGTATTACTGTATGTTCTAATAAACTTTTTCTGTGCTATAAATCACGCGTTTTCAACTATACTGAGACTATAGTGTAGTAAACCCGATTGAAATTCTAATGAAATAAAACTCTAAAAAATTAGGCAAAACTGTTAATTTCAATTTAAATATTCATTCCGTTAGACAAATACACACAATTTTAAACAAAAATCAATTCAAAATGCTAGATACTGTAGTTTATGTGATACTAAGTCACTACTATTATAATGTTTTATTTTCTAACTGTAATATTATATTATTATTACTTCTGATTCACAGTTTTTTATACTTTTATACTCAAAACATATAATATTAATGTCATTATTAGTACACGCAATGTATTCACTTAAGTATGCCTCACTTGTTAACACGGTAAACATATCTTTTAAATAAGTAAATTATTATAGCGTTTTTCAGCGCTTATTTTATAAATTAATCACCCCTATATTTAAAATATATTTCACTTGCGTTAAATGTGGTAAAGTATTCTTTCTCAGCTGCTAAGCGGAGGTCCTCATCGGTGGAGTATCACCTCATACTATACTACTATTACGCGGATAAACTACAGATACTCACCAATTTATTTTATAACACAACATACGTCATGATTAGCACTACATATTGACAATTTCAAAATTCACCCCATTTTATTGCTTATATTTTAGCGACACTGATCACAGTATCGCTAAGTAGATGATATCTTATTAACACAATCAAAGAACTTTATTCACACAAAATTAAGATTAAAACAATACAATAAATGCATTAATAATTCACAGAGATGTTCACGCGTTGTTTTCTAAAATAGAAGTGATTTGTATGCCTGTTAAGGCTTAATAATAGTCTAATTTAGTACTAAATATATGTTGGGTGAAATATAAAAACGTATTATTAACGTATCATAAGCTAATGATGATGTCAGTAATAAGTAATCAGAACTGAATTGAAGTGTAACTAATAGGTCACTACACTATTAAGCTTAAAATGTTGATGCAAGAGCATGACTTGTAACTATCAAAATATTAGAAAATCTGTTGCCTTAAAATATGTTTTTCCGGTAAATAATAAGTACCATCAGTTTGTAGATATTTAGTACATACAATACTAACATCATTTCGAGTCAGTCTTATACCATTATACAGTGTAAAATAATTTCAATGGGAAAGTCAATCATCTCAATACCCGAAGGTAAGAACTTGGCCTTATTTTGATGAGCTTAATTAACAATAAGCTTTTAGCTTAAGCTTTATTCTACTGGACATCAAAAGCTAAATTAATTATACGTTGATATTTCTGCCATCACTAAGTAAACGCATTTTATCACAAAAATATGTTCGTAATCGAGAAATCTTTTACCAGAATGAAACATATTTAAAAGTAGAATATAACGACTACGTTCTAAATAATTAATTATGGCTGAAATTTAGAATTAAAATGTAACAATAAGAGACTTAAAATGGGTTTTGTTTAGTAATAGCGTCACCTCTGCTAGAAATCATTAAATAAAGATCGTTTGGGTATAATGTCATACATAATTTGTTCACATTCGAACACTTTTCCTCATCTCTTAAATCTTTCATTTCCAGGCCTTTCGCTTTCTAACTATTAATTACAGTACTTTTCAAATAGAAATAAAGAACAATTTTTACTTAAAAATTTGTGATAAGTTTTCTTTTGTGTTTAGAAAATTAATGAAAATTTACTTTTTCTTAAAAATTACTATAATTTTATTTTAATGAATTATTTAGAGGTAACCAAATAAATTCTAAATAAAATCAATTTCGTGATAACAAAGTGACAGTAAAACTAACATTTGCTATAAATTTAAGCATTGCTATAATTGTTGATTTCATTATCTTCTGAGACATGCTTTGACTTACCATTAA